>MU775161.1:2603-19962 GCA_026770625.1 Nicotiana glauca
TAGGTATCCTCAGTTGAGAATACCTGGACTAAGGTCCATTAAACCTCGAATGTCTCTTGAATTCAACTGAAATCCAACTTGGGATTTTTCTAGGGTTCATACAGTCGATTTGAGGCTCGTAATTTTCTGGTTAGATTCGAACCAAACCAGGCTTGGTTTGGCTAAGATGGAGGTCAGGGGGGTAACTGGTATGAATTTGGGCTTGGTTGGGGTCGATTGGTTTTCTGCTCGAATCTTCAAATCGATATTCGAGACGATGCAGGTTGATTCGAGGTTAATGGTTCATGGATTTGGATTCAGGATGGTTGAAAGGTCTTAGGGTGTTAAGGTGGTGGTCGTTGGCATCGTTGCCGCCGGGTTTATGGCGAAGGGGAAGGGTGGCGGCTAGGGTTCTTGGAGGTTCGTCTCTGAGAGAGACGATGATGGAGAGACGGAATGAGGGGGGGTCTGGTTCGTGGGCGTGGGGTGTGAGGGTAGTGTTATATAGGGCGTAGGAGATGGGATCCTGGCCGTTGGATCAAGTAAGATTGATGGCCAGGATCTCTTGCCATGGGACGAACGACGTCGTCTCACTTAAATGAGACTGGGTCGGTCTCAGAGGTAAATGGGTCGAAATGAAACGGGTTGCGAGGGGAGCCTGGGACCGTTGGATCAATGGAGATGAACGGCTCAGATTAAATGCCCTTGAACGGCGTCGTTTGGCTTAATGAATGATTTGAACTGAACCGTTAGATTTGATTCGATCAACGGTCCTGATGGAGGGCCTGGAGACGACGTCGTTTTGACGTCTCTGAGACCAGCCTTCCGTGGCCTGGGCCAAACGCTGGTTTGGGCCTGGTTTCTTTGCATTTTTTAGCCATTGCCCAACTTTCTTAACTAGCCAACACTAAATTAAACACACTCTATCAAATTAAAAAGAAATAAAATCACATGCCTATTAATTAACACATAAATAATTAATGCAAATTACACATTTTAAATTACTCAATGACAACGGACAATAATGCATATTTTTTTTTTGTAATTTCTTTTCTAACCACTTTATGGTTAATTAATTTAAAAATTCATGCAACACGTATTTTTGTATTTTTTAATTAGTTCAAACAAATAAACACACATACAAGATGCTAAAGAAAGATAACACACAATCCACAGAAATCAAATGCGATACAAAACTATTTTATTTTGTACTTTTGGGAGTAATTGTCGTGAGGGCAAAAATCACGTGCTCACAATTATTCTTATTTATACTAAGGAATTGAACCGTTACTCCTTATTAGCTATAAAAGGAGGAGGTCTCATCTTTTGTAAGGACACAAGAAAGATCATCTACATCATATTGAAATACGAATTTCTTTACTGTTGATTCTTATTCTAAGAAAGCTTATTATACTTTTTGGTCTCTTGATTATCAATAACCCGATTTCTTATTTTAAATTCTAGTTTTGACCAAATTATCATTTTTTGGTTAAACAATTGAACGAAACACAAATTCTTAAAACGACAGGTCGGATCGTTACAAGGTTACTGATCCATTCTTCTGAAAATTGGTTTCGTCCAACTTGTCGCTCTTTGGAATCAATCCTTAAATGAGCCGTTCGAAATTTGAACTTCAGCTTTGAATTTATTACAGTAAGTTTTTATTTGAAGAAAGCATTTTTTTTTGTGTGTGACGCTTAGGTAGAAGTACCCTCGGCCAAACGACTTCGGGCGCGTTCAAAGACTTGATAGTTCATGGGATTCTACAATTTACACCAAATATCAAATTTCGCTACCTTCTTCATCAGAAAGCATATTGTATTTGCCAGCTTCTTTAAGTCTTTTTTTTCAGTCAAGTTAATTTTACTCTCTGTTTTCTGGGAGTATTGGAATAACCAAGTGCGGCTCATTTAACTGTAACAGTATATAACTAATTTAAGGCATTAAAAATAAATACGTGAAATCCTGTCACGTCACTTTGAATAGTGTCATAAGATTTACGTGACAGAGAAAATACTTCCAATTTTCAAAAAAGACAAAACACCACGACAGTGAGCTTACAAGTTACAGGCATGAGGTTAAAAAGCTTAAGATGCAAGATCCAATCAATGTTGAGGAAATTGTTAATAGAGATCTTATCTATTTGTGCTTTCTATTTTCTGCGAGAAGAAAGTGAATTCTTAAAATGAGATAGCATTGATTTTGATAAAATTTTAATGCTTTTATTTACTTTACTGATTATTAACAATGGAAATCTACTCAAATTATTCGTAGACTCTTTACTCCGAGGGCAACTTTGAAAAGAAGAATTCAATTTCTTCTTGATATTTAAAAAAAAAAAATATTATGGACATGAGCGATCTATATTGTAAGTAGGGGGTGGCACGCCACCCGCAAGGTCCAGTTGAGACTCGGTTTATACCTCTATATATATGTTAGATTGCATATAAATATTAAAAGAGGCACCCGGCCCGAAATGCCAAATAGCACAAGGTGCCACTCGCCAACGGCAAGGATGATGTATTTTGCTCTTTTGGCTTGCCTAAAATACACGTTTTTACTTCACATTTTTTTTTTCTATTTTGCTTTTTTTGGCTTGCTGCAAATAGAGGCGGATCCAGAATTTATATTTTATAGGTTCAATTTTTAAGTTATTAGCATTGAAACCATTATATTTTTAAAGTAATAGGTTCATATCTACTATTTTTATAATTCTAAGAAATTCTTACATATAAATTGCTCCACCTGAAAAGTTATGGGTTCAATTGAACCCGTAGTCAACTTTCTACATCCGCCTCTGGCCGCAAATATATATTTTTACATGTATTTTACTCTTTTGTCTTGGTGCAAACTATTGAAGAGAAGAGTGACACGTGACAATAACGTGAGTTAGTTAGAAGGTTAGTTATAACTAATTATGTGATTGGTAGTTAGATAGTTAGTGGAGAATGATTAGTCTAGCTGTCACACATAATATATATAAGTAGGACATACATCCTTTGTATTCAGTTTTTATATTCAGTTTTTACACAGTTGAATATACAATTATTTTCAGCTCACATGCTCTCAATGAGTTCTTCATTCTAGAACCTTCTTGTTCATCTTCTTCTTAGCCTCGATTAATCTGATCTTCGAGATTCATCATGGTATCAGAGCCTAGGGGCTAAATACACGATCGTTTTAGTGGATATCTTCTGTTTTCTGCAGAATTATTGTGTTGCTGATTGTTCGAGTTTTTCCTCAATCAGTTAACCTAGTTTTTGTTTTTTGATTTGCGATTTGCGAATCTATAATTCCTTGATTCAGAAAGTTGAATCAACTGAATCTGTTGGTTATGGCGATCGGAGAATAAACTTCAACTGGAACAAGAATAGCAACGAGCATAAATCATCATCGCCCATTGTATTTACAGCCCTATGATACTCCAGGTAGTTCCTTGATCTATATTCAACTAACTGGATCTGAAAACTATGTGTTATGGGGTGGATCTATGAAAATATGTCTAATTGGTAAGAGTAAGCTAGGATTTGTTGATGGACGATGTACTAAGGATAAGTTTGATCGATCCTTGCATGAGCTTTGGGAGAAGTGTAATGCAATAGTTCTGTCATGGATCATGAATGCTGTGAGCACAGAATTGCTTAGTGGAATTGTGTTCAAATCTAGTGCTCACAAAGTTTGGACTGATTTGAAGGATAAGTATGATAAGGTAGATGGATCTCGCATCTTCTTCCTACACAAGGAGATTGCAACTTTATCGCAGGGAATTTCCTCAGTTTCTGCATATTTCTCCAAATTGACAGACCTCTGGGAGGAATATGATGCCTTGATGCCCTGCCCTGGGTGTGATTGACCAGAATCTAATAGCTATTTTGAACATTTTGAGTACCAAAGGCTGCTGCAGTTTCTTATGGGGCTGAATGAAACATATAGTCAACCTAAGAGTCAGATATTGATGATGAGCCATGTTCCTACAGTTAACAAAGCTTATTGTGTGATAGTTGCTGAAGAAAGCCAAAGAGCTTTGGGAAAGTTCTCTCAGTCTGTAGACATTGGAGATGGAACAACACTATTCACCAATAAAGGGATGAATTCAGGAAACAATTATAAGCCCAGGAGAGGAAATATATTCTGTGATTACTGCAACTATATAAAGGACACACAAGAGACACTTACTTCAAACTGCATCGATATCCAGCTGATTTCAAAATGAGGAAGAAGACAACATGCTTTCCTCAGAGACCTATGGCCGATGCAACCATACAGAAGGAACAACAATCAATGACAAAGCAGATGACCAATATAACTACATGTGAGGGACAACAAGTGATCAACACATATGCTGCAAATGTAGCACAAAGAGGAAGGCCAATCATGTTTAATCAAGAGCAGTATGATATAATCTTGAAGCTGATCAATACATGGACAGGTGAAAATGCAAGTTTTGCAAGTACATCCAAGACCTTTGTTACAAATGAAAAGGTTAAAAATGAGAATTGGATAGTAGATTCTGGTGCAACCAACCACATGATTCACACTAGAGAGCTACTTGACAAGATAAACACAGATATCCTAGGCAATGTACCAAAGCTATACCTACCTGATGGAACTTCATTTGATGTTGAATGTACTGGAGAGAGTAGAATTCGTGGAAGCAATATTGTTAAGAATGTTTTGTATGTTCCAAATTTTAAATATAACCTCTTGTCTGTATCTAAACTTACAAGAGACCTAAGATGTTTTGTATCCTTTTATCCTGACTTCTGGATAATGCAGGACCTTCACAGTGGGAAGGTGAAGGGGATTGGTAAGGAACTAGAAGGTTTGTACAACTTGCAGCATTAGAAACTTGAAGCCTGCAAATGTACATCTTCAGAAATCTACTGTGCAGGAGGAAGACTTAAAGGTGTGGCATGGAAGACTTGGACATGCTCCAGATAGAGTAGTGAAACAAATTCCAAACATGAAGTTCAAGGGTTTAGTGATGAAATAAAGGAATGCACAATCTGTCCTTTGGCTAGATAAGGCAGATTGCCTTTCCCTAAGAGTACAAGCAGATCAGATAAACCATTTCAATTAATTCATGTAGATGTTTGGGGTTCATATAGAGTACTAACTCATAGTGGACATATATTTTTCCTTATTATAGTAGATGATTGCAGTAGAATGACATGGATTTACGTACTAAGGCTCAAGAGTGACGTGGCTGTATGTTTGAGACAATTTTTAGTCTTAACAAAGATTCAATTTGCTGTGACTGTGAAGGTAATAAGAAGTGACAATGGATCTGAGTTTTTCAATTCTGAATGTCACAGTTTGTTTCAATCTTATGGAATGATTCACCAGAGTTCATGTGTTCACACCCCACAACAAAATGGGGTAGTGGAGAGGAAACAGAGACACGTACTGGAAGTGGCTAGGGCCATTAGGTTGCAAGGTTATTTGCCTCTCAAATTTTGGAGGGAATGTGTGCAGGCATCCATTTATGTCATAAACAGGTTGCCTCTATCACTATTGTCCGGAAAATACTCTTTTGAGATGTTGTATGGAAGAGTGCCATCTTTACAACACATGAGAACCATATGGTGTCTATGCTTTGCTAAGGCAGTGGGAGAAAAGGACAAGTTCGCAACCATATCGGTTGGAGCCGTGTTGATGGGATATTCATTGTCCCAGAAGGGATAGAAACTGTATAATATTTTAACTAACTCCTTCTTTGTAAGAAGGGATGTCAAATTTGTGGAGAATATATTTCCATTCCAACTACTTAAGGAAGGAAAGTTGCAGCTTTTCCCTAATGGTGTGTTGAACTATCCAGTCAGTACTGATGCTATCCATGTGAAGATCAACACACACAATGATGATGCATCCCTTTCAACAATACCACCTGTTTCAGACAAACACACTGCTGATACACAACCTTCATCACCACATCTTTTATTCTCTAAAGACACTCCAGCTCAGCAGTCCCCTCTCTCAGAATAAGATACACCTGTTCCTGTGGGTCACCAATTAAAGAAATCAGCCAGGACTACTAAGAAGCCTGTATGGCTACAAGACTATGTCTGCAATGGTTCCTTAACAAGGTCAGATGGGCAGCAGATTTACAAATACCCAATGCATGACTATTTAACTCATGCAGGTTTCTCATCCAAGTATCGGTCCTATTTGTCTAAAATCACCAACATTAGAGAACCCTTAAACTATGAGGAGGCTGCATCAGACCCCAAATGGCTTGATGCTATGCATAAGGAGTTGACTGCACTCAAGGACAACATGACCTTGACTCTAATAGATTTTCCAGCAAGGAAGACTCCTATTGGATGCACGTGGGTGTTCAAGATAAAGTATAAGGCCAATAGAGAGGTTGAAAGGTACATGGAATGACTAGTAGCTAAAGGTTACAATCAAATAGAAGGCCTAGACTATCAGAAAACTTTCTCCCATGTAGTCAAGATGGTGACAGTCAGGGTAGTTATAGCTTTAGTTGCAGCTAACAACTGGAATTTGCATCAAATGGATGTTTATAATACATTTCTTCAAGGATACCTAACTAAAAAAGTATATATGTGTACACCCCAGGGATTTCCCAGCTTGGGGAAGAAGGTGTGTAGGCTGCACAAATCCTTATATGGCTTAAAACATGCTTCAAGATAATGGAACCTCAAACTAACTGAGGCGTTGCTAAATTCTAGTTTTGTGCATAGTCACTTTGACTATTCCTTGTTCACAAAGAAGCAAGAGACAATATTGGTAATAATCTTGGTATATGTAGATGATCTTCTCATAATTGGGAATGATCAAGCATTTATTTCTGAGGCAAAGAGTATGCTACAGGGTAATTTCAGGATCAAGAACCTAGGAGAGCTGAAGTTCTTCCTTGGGATCGAGCTAGCAAGGTCCAAGGAAGGAATAATGATGAACCAAAGAAAGTTTACAATAGAGCTAATCATTGATCTTGGATTAGCAGGCTCAAACGATATGACTACACTAATGGAATGAAACCAAAGGTTTACTACTGTGGAGTATGATCAACACTTGAACTTGTAAGAAGATGAAAAGTTGGTAGATTCAGGGTCATATCAGAGATTAGTGGGAAAGCTATGACTAGGCCAAATATATGCTATGCAGTCCATATATTAAGCCACTTCATGCATTGTCTAAAGAAATCTCACATGGAAGTTGCTATAAGGGTTATGAGATATATCAAAGGAGCTCCAGGCTTAGGGTTGCTGATGAGTTCTAAACAGTCTTCTAAATTGACAGCATTTTGTGATGCTAATTGGGCATCATATCTTATTTCCAGGAGATCAGTAACAGGATATGTGATGAAATTGGGAAATTCTTTAGTGTCATGGAAGTCCAAGAAATAGTGCACAATATCAAGAAGTTTTGTAGAGGCGGAGTACAGGAGCATGGCGGCAGGAGTTGCAGAAATATCATGGTTGACAAGACTTTGCAAGGAGCAGGGTGCTGAAGTTGAGCTGCTAGTGGAGTTACACTATGACAGCAAAGCAACAATTCAAATTGCTACAAACCCTATATTTCACGAGCGTACAAAGCACATAGTGATAGACGTAAACTTCATTAGAGAGAGGATTCAACAAGGATTGTCAAAACCAAGCATGTGATGTCTAAAGACCAAGAAGCAGATCTGTTCATAAAGATCACAACATGAGTACCTGATGAGCATGCTAGGTGTGCTCAACCTATTTGCACCATCTAGCTTGAGGGGGAGTATTGAAGAGAAGAGTGACACATGACAGTCACGTGAGTTAGTGTAGTTAGTTAGAAGGTTAGTTATAACTAATTATGTGATTGGTGGTTAGGTAGTAAGTGGAGAACGATTAGTCTAGCTTTCACACACAATGTATATAAGTAGGACATATATCTCTTGTATTCAATTTTTTACACAGTTGAATATACAATAATTTTCAGCTCACATGCTCTCAATGAGTTCTTCATTCTAGAACCTTCTTGTTCATCTTCTTTTTAGCCTCGATTGATCTGATCTTCGAGCTTCATCACAAACACACTTTTTTGTAAGAATATAATTCCTCTTTACTATCATTTATTAATCCTAGTTTAATTAATTCTTGATTTTTTTCTCGCTTAAGTACTAGTCTCACTTACTGCTAAAATCACATAAATATTAATTAAAATATGTTTAAATAGTAAAATATAAATAGAAAAAAGGTTTAAATTTTGAAAGTAATAAAAGTTGGTGTATCGGTTTTTTAAAATTTTAAGGTTATTTTGATCTTTCACCAAAAAAACATGGAGTGCAAATGTATGTAATGATTACATCATTGATTGTGTTCAGATTTTGAAAATTCGTCGAGGACAATAATGAAATATCTATATTTATAATAATAGTAATATTTTGAAAGTTTCATTCTTTGTGTAAAGTTATCATAATTATTATATATTTTTTTCAAGCAATTTGTCTATATAAATCGAAACGAAGAATAATCTGAACCAAAGTCTAAAATGAATTAAGTTGACCAAATATTTTCATATTTTGACCGTGTAATAATAATACGTCTACGTTCAAAGTAGTATGGCACCCGAAATCTTCAAATTCTGGATCCACCTCTGATTAAGGATCATAAAAATAGGCCAAAAAATCACTTAAATTAGACCGGAGGAAGTATCATCTAAGTTTTCTGCCGTCTTGATTGCTCCTAAAAAATTTTAGATTTAGGAATCATGTGGATTTAAAATGTTAAGTTAATGGAGGTAAAAAAATCGCTGCACTTATTATTCCTTTGGGGCAATGGGTAATAAGAAAATGAAAAAAATGTATCCCAGCAAACAGTACCTCTCAGCTCCTTCTTCCTAAAATTGAATTAACTATGATTTAGTTCAAATAAATGCAACGTAAAGCCTATACATGGAATTATTGAGATCCACAACAGTAAAGTCAAATGATTACTTTAAGTAGAACAATGTTTTATTAGGCCCTTAATTTAAGGTTATATTGCCCCATTCACCTAAGTGATGTTTATTCTTTTGTTAACAAGGAGAAGCAGTTAACACTTAAACAGAATCCAGATTGTCAAATTCAAGAAGTTTTCAAAAGTAGCCATATTTCAATATTAAAAAGCACCTTAGATGACCCCACTTTTTTATTTTCTGGCAGCAAAAGTAGTTCGTTCGTTGGCAGCATGGATACCCTTTCACTCTCATTAAATTGCATGCTTATACGTACTTGCTGG
Source organism: Nicotiana glauca (assembly GCA_026770625.1). Classification (NCBI taxonomy): domain Eukaryota; kingdom Viridiplantae; phylum Streptophyta; class Magnoliopsida; order Solanales; family Solanaceae; genus Nicotiana; species Nicotiana glauca. The sequence goes on from MU775161.1 coordinate 11,801, forward strand.
TCTTACTCGATATGTGTGCTATTGGGATCAATCCCTAAATTACTCATTTTGAAATTTTAAAACATTGAGTAGATCAGCATTCGTCATCTTTCTAAATATTTACTACTAGTACTCCTAGAAGAAACATAAATATAGTAAATAATTTTCCTTCTTTTGGTCTTCTTTTTTCGCTTAAGTTAGTTTCACTTGTAGATTCGACATGTTTTTTTTTTCGAAAAGAAAAAAGAAGTGAGATGTGTATTTTGGTATGATTAATTAGTTTTGGGGAGATTATTTTCTCAGAAGAAAAAACTATCTAGGTAATATTGTCTGTTTGTTTTACGTTTTAGGAAAATGTATTTGGAAAACAATTGTAGTACTCATTATATTAGTCTTTCTAGATCTACCACCAGAAGCAGACTTGAAATTTAAAGGTACTTTTGAATTCAACCAAAATATGCTTTGTATATTCACTACTAATATATTATTATTTTTTTTAAAAATATATACATGTATGTATAGAATTTTTGCCTAACTTTATAGATATCGGTGTCCCTTCTCTGTGTAGCATAAACCATCCTCGACCTACAACTTGACTGATTTTGGTTTCTAAAAGCCTTTTGGATTGATTTTTTTTGGAGAGTAGTCCATCTTTAGAAAACCAAACATGGTGATTCCCAACTTTTGAAATATATTTCTAGTACAAACAGGAAAATAATCTCAAAATAATTTTTTAAAATAAAATCTTTTTTTTGTTCTTTCTTCTTTTCCTATATATATACCTCAACTTTATTTCGTGTCTCGAGGTTAAAAGATAAGAGTAATAAAAATGAGCAAGAATCTCATTTCCATTTCTGCCCTTAGGTAACAGAGCGCGTATAATTAATAAAACGTCGTGTTTCCTAAAGGATCCAGCTGAGAAGCCTTTCTTTTCTCACTAGTAAGAAGAGCTTCATTCGAAAAACAATGGAGAGAAATGCTTCTTCAATGGTTGATCTTCTCTTATTTGGAGTACTAATAATGGCTACCCTTTTTTCATCATCACATGCTCAACTCATCAAAGGTGCATTTGAAAACAACTTCAGCAAAAGCTGTCCTGGTACACATTTCAAGACTTCTCAAGATGGACAGATCTGGTATCTCACCTTAGACCAAGTATCAGGTAATTAAAAAAAAACCAAGAATTCTAATGCATTTCATTTCTTACATTCTTTTTTCTTTTCTTAACATTTGAATATTCATGTTCTTGGTATACAGATTGTGGGTTTATCACTAAGCAGAGCTATAGATTTGGTTGGTTTAGCACAAAGTTGAAATTAGTAGGAGGTGACTCTGCTGGTGTTGTGACAGCTTTTTATGTAAGTTCAGAAAATTTTGTGCATGAAATGACAAATCGATACATATAATGTAATGGGGATTTTAATTTACATTGGGTGCAGATGTGCTCGGAAGTAGAGGCAGGGCCATTGAGAGATGAGATAGATTTTGAGTTCTTGGGTAACAGAACAGGACAGCCTTATCTTATTCAAACCAATGTGTACAATAATGGCAGTGGTGGACGTGAGATGAGGCATCTTCTCTGGTTTGATCCTACTCAGGACTTCCATACCTATTCCATTCTTTGGAACTCTCACCAAATTGTGTAAGTCCTTTTCTCACTTCTAGGTAATTTTTGTTTTTTCCTCCCTATTTAACTCTATTGTAACATTCTTAATATGATGATTTTCCTCAAAAGACCCCTCACACCATTAAGAGATTGTAGAGTATCTTAATTCTCATGACATCCCTCGGCGGTAAATTTTGTTTCACTAATCACATAAGGGTACCACAATTCTATGGTAACAATTTTTTTTGGAAAATGCTTACTTTAGGACAAATTGATTGATGAGAGAACTATCATTTAAAATTACAATTAACATATCTCATGAAAATGGATTTGAATATAACTTGATGGATCTAAAGGATTCTAATGATTGAGAGTATAGCTAGTTTGAGATTAAGGTGTAGTACTGTAGTTGATGATTTGATAAAAAATTCTTGTAAATGCAGGTTTTTTGTTGATAAAGTTCCGATAAGGGTATACAAGAACGCGAATTACACGAACAATTTTTTTCCAGCTGAGAGGCCAATGTACGTGTTTTCTAGCATATGGAATGCAGATAATTGGGCTACTAGAGGAGGTTTGGACAAGATAAACTGGACAAGTGCACCATTTATAGCAAGTTATAAGGATTTTACTTTAGATGCTTGCCAATGGAAAGATCCTTTTCCTGCTTGTGTTTCCACCACTACACAGCACTGGTGGGATCAGTATAATGCTTGGCACCTATCAAGTAAACAGAAGATTGATTATGCTTGGGTGCAGAGAAACTTTGTAGTTTATGATTATTGCCAGGATAGTGTGAGAAACCGTTATAAGCCTCAAGAGTGTTGGTTAAGTCCATTAGACTAATATTAAAGATAGATAAGATTCTTTTGAGAGAGGAAAATTATAGTATTTTAATCTTGATTTTGAGTGTATATATTGGACTCGCTCCCCAATTTGGGATGGAGCCATAATAGATCGATTGATCAATCAATATTGGCATATTATAGTATTTCATCTATTCAAAAAAGAATGACAATACTACTCTTGGGAAGCGAAAGGGTTTTTTGCAATATTCATAATTAGTGTTTAAAGATAATTTTAATATTCAAGGAAGTTAACATATAGATTTCTGAACTAGCATCTCCTAAGTTTTTTTTAAAGAGTTTGTACAGTCGGTGGATTTGAGGTCTTTGGTCTCCTTATATGATCTTGGACAATACTTACCTCACAAGCTAGCTTTTGAGGTTGAATTATGCTAAAGGTTCATTTATTATGGTATCATAGTCAGACTCATAGCTTGGGCGTGGGGGTGTTAAGTTGTCCCATATCAGTGAGATTTGAGGTCTTTGGTCTCCTTATATGGTCTTGGACAATTCTCGCATCACAAGCTACTTTTTGGGGTTGAGTTAACCCTAAGGTCCAGTTATCATATACTTAAAAATTAGATAGATTAGATACGTTGAGATTCCTACTTTGGATCATGCCATTTTATAAAGACGGATAAAGTATTTTGCAAGAAGATCCAAGAATGCAAAGGAGGGGGGAGAACGAAACATAATATATTATTTTAAGATTTCAATTTTGAAATTTTAAAATGAGATTGAGTTCTATTTGTTCGTGTAAGCAGTATATTGTTAGGTTATACTTGGAATTTTGGTCGAGAATGCATTCAATAACTCTTGCTTCTCCTTGTGCAAGAGTTGAAAGTTTAAACTCTTGGTTCAATTCTAACTTATGGACTACTGTTCTGTGTGATGAATATCGCAAGCGTAAAATTGATGAGTACGCTATTACACATTTGTAGCTTGTGAGATGAAGTGATGATTTTCTAAGAGACATGTCACATGGCATTAAAATAACGTATATATAAATTTAATGACAGGGACATCTCACCTACCTAGATAGTGATTTCAGTACTATAAATGGTCATTCTAACTTGAAATAGTCAATTCATCGAGCCCTTATTTGTTGAGTGTGGATGTTTGTTTTGAAGGTAATTTTGTTGTTATTACGTAGGCGGATGGAGAGGGAAAAATTAAGAGGAAGTATCTTTTGGAAAATGAAACTATCAATAATCTAAGGGTAGATTTGAGGAGCCCCACCCCAAAGTGAGTTGCTATTATTTCCTAACTTGTTATTTCTGAATATCATAATTATGGGGAGGGGAGGACCATACAATTTATTCATTTGTCGCCATCTCATGTTCTTCTCTATACAAACAGGAGACAGTTCCTTGTGATGGATTTAGAGGAAGAGGATCATGACATGTATGGGCGTAGAATAGGACGTAAGTGGTAAAAATGGCGTGGGGTAGCCATTAAGTAAGTTGGTCTTTATTTTTTATCCACTAATTATAATGCTTATAAAAAATAGCCACTACTAATAGCAAAAAAACAGTTTTACCCCATCTTTGGTTCTTATATTCCTAAACCCTTATTTTATTCATTCAGAAGAGGGAAAATTTGAGAGCGAAAATTTCAGGGCAGTTTCGTGCTCCTCATCTGTATCGTCCTCGCATGCAAACCAGTTGCACTTAATCTTTCTCCTTCTTCATCTTCTCTGAACGATCGAACTGGTTTTTTTTTTTTTTTTTTTTTTTTTTTTGTATATGTATAATCTCGATCAATGCTGTGTCAAGTATGTGTGAAATTTCAAAAATAATGATTATATGTTGATTTAGTGTCGAATAAGTAGCGTATTTTGGTGAGGTTGTTATTGGAAAAAAAATTGTATTGAAATGTGTTTGTGGTTCAATCACTATATTTAATTATGTAAGTACATTTCACAAAAATAGTCGTATGAATTCATAAGCTAACTATGTTTATGAATTTTTAGTTAACTGTGTTCATAAAAGTTAAGGACCAAGCGACATTAACTTTTGAACTTGAAACTCAAAGTTAAAGACTGAGTGTCCTTAACTTTTAAACTTGAAATTTGAAGTTAAGGACCAAGTATCCTTAACTTTGAAACTTGAAAGTTGAAGTTCAGGACCAATTGTCCTTAACTTTTCAACTTGAAACTATAAGTTAATGACTGCATGCTCTTACTTTTTAACTTGTAACTCTAAGTTAAGGGACAAGTGTCCTTAACATTTGAACTTGTAAGTGAAAGTTCAGGACTAAGTGTCCTTAACTTTTGAATTTGGAATTCAAAGTTAAGGACCAAGTGTCCTTTACATTTGAACTTGAAACTTGAAGTTAAGGACCAAGTGTCCTTAACTTTTCAACATGAAACAATAAGTTAAGGATTGTCTGTCCTTAACTTTTTAACTTGAAACTTGAAGTTAAGGACCAAATGTCCTTAACTTTTGAACTTGAAATTTGAAGTTCACGACCTATTGTCCTTAACTTTTAAACTTGAAATTTTAAGTTAAGGACTACCCGTCCTTAACTTTTTTACTTGAAACTTGAAGTTTAGGACCAAGTGCCTTGAACTTTTCAAGTTGTAACTATAAGTCCTAATCTTTATGTTCTTTTTCCTTCTTTATAATGTGATAATGGAAGGAGATTGTGTGTTCGAGTTTGATGTTTGGCGTAATTTTATGATATATTGGAAAGGAGATTTACAGTATACGGAAACAATCAAAACTTTTTTGTCAAACAGGCAGTGGAAGAAGTTGAGGGATGGTATTTTCGGAAATATTTTTCGATTACAAAGTGTGAAGTTCCGCGGTAAACTTATTCATTGTGTATTGCTTTCAGAAATTGTAAATAAGGACCTTGATTCGATGACATTCAAGGTTTTTGAGCGTGAAATTAAGTTTACACGTGGCACATTTCATATAATTACTAGTTTAAAGTGTTATTCCTCACCGGACATCAAAGGTTTGCATAAAAAAGAGAATAGCCTTTCGAAAGTCTATTTCCCCGGAAAGGATAGAGTTGAGTTGGGTGATTTATTTAATTTTATTACTAGTCACCCACATGGTACAACTGCATCATTTGTAGGCAGCGATGATGATGCTGTGAAGTTGGCAAAAATTTATTTTGTTGTACCTGTTTTGATGGGGAAGCGGAAGAATGGGAATGTGTCCGAGCAGATAATGAAAATTGTAGACGATGATGAACTCTGTTCTTCTTTCAACTGGGGCTCTCTTTCTTATGAAACGTTATTAAAATCATTGAAAAGTTGTTTGAAGCCCAATGGGAATGAGAATGAGAAAGACAAAGACAAAGATAAAGACAAGGATAGCTACACTATACTTGGCTTTCCTTTTGCCTTTTGTGTTTGGATTATGGAAGTAATTCCTATTTTTCAGGAAAAGCAATTTGTGAACTTCCAAGAATGTGGTTATCCTCGGATGTTATGTTATTCAGAAATAAAATCTTTACAGTATGATTCTCTGTGTAAAAAAATACTTCCATAATGAAAATGTAAGTTAATCTAATTACTATCTATTTTTTTTTATTTGTTTTAGTTCTGAAAACTTATGTTTATTTTTTGTTATATAATAGTTGTATAAGTTGATCGAGGTGTCACCATTTATTCCTGTTGAAGAAGATATATGGCCTATTAGTGTGGAAAAGCCAATTTCTCAAGATCAAAGCTTAATGCATTCTTCCACACAATTTGATGAAGCCCTGCTTAAGGAAATTGTTAAAGTAGGTTTCCGCCTTTGAATAACATTAGTTTTTTTTATTTATTATTTTTTGCTTACGAGACTTTTTTATTTTTATGTTTTTTAATTCAGAGATTATCAGAGAGTTTTAAAAAGGATCTGCAAGCTGAAGTTACTAGAATAAATCAGAAAAAAGCCATATTAGAAAAAAAAGATTGAGAATGAAATCATGATAATATCATTAATTTCAGTTAGTCTAAGTTCAGGACCTTGTGTCCTTAACTTTTAAAGTTAAAACTATAAGTTGAGGACTGTCTGTCCTTAACTTTTGAACTTAATACTTGAAGTTTAAGACCAAGTGTCCTTAACTTTTGAACTTAAAACTATAAGTTAAGGATTGCATGTTCTTAACTTTTAAACTTACAATTTGAAGTTTAGGACGAAATGTCCTTTACTTTTGAACCTGTAAGTCTAAGTAGAGGACCATCTGTCCTGAAGTTTTGAACTTGAAACTTGAAGTGCAGGACCAAGTATCTTTAATTTTTCAATTTGAAAGTTGAAGTTCAGGACCAAGTGTCATTAACTTTTTAACTTGGAATTCAAAGTTGAGGACTGCATGTCCTTAAATTTTGAACTTGTTACTCTAAATTAAGGACTGCATGTCCTTAACTTCTTTACTTGTAACTTGTAGTTTAGGACTACCTGTCCTTAACTTTCTAACTTAGTTTTATTCTCGGGATTTAAAGAAAAATCTAGGATTAAAGCTTGATACTTTGTTGAATATTTATGTGAAACCTGATGAAAGGAACATAGAGAGAGAATCTAGTGTTCCAATTACTAAAGATGGAGTTGATGATCATTGTCCTGGTACATAGCCTACTGTTACAATTAACAAAGATGCAGGTGGTGATGAACGTGATGATATGGATGTGCATGCAGAAGTTCAGTAAGAAAGCGATTTTAGAGATGCACATCTAGATGATGAAACTGAAAACGTCACTGATATTGGGAAAGGTTAGAAATAAATTTTGAATTTTTTTTTCATTGAAATTTTTATTCAATAGCGTAATACATATAAACTTTCTTGTGATTATAAATATTTGTAGAATCTATTGATGGAGTGGAAGTTCATGATGTTGCAGAATGTCAAGACCAGTAAAATCTAAAAGAGACAGGAGTAATAGAAAAAAATTGTAAATGTGGATTGCAATCTCAGGAGGATTTAGAAAGTCCATTAGGAACAAGTGTCAGTGAGATTGTATGCAAATGCTTAGAAGGAACATATGATATGTCTACACCTCTGTCATATAAAGAGAAATTTGGAGTTCAAAATTGTGCCAATCAAGGTTAGATAAAATTTTCATGATATATTGAATGTTAGTTTAGTGAATTATTAGAATGGGTATTAATTGCAAATATTACAGAATCTTTGAAGCTGCAAGGGAAGAAGTTGGCGTGGAGTATCAAGAGAAAAGTGGAGTACAATCTCAAGACCTAGAAAATTCCGAAGGAACAAGCAGAAGTGAGATTGATTCCAAATGCATAGATGGAACATGTGATCTCTCTGCACCTCCATCTCTTACCGACAATATTGAAACCCAAGAAAATGCTAGTGAATATAATGATTTAAATGGGATGATCTTGACAATTGCAAACGGTTAGACAGTATTTTTTTTTTAATTTTATACATGTTTGTTTTAATCAAAGATTAGTAACAAGTACTAATTGTTTTAAATCTTGTAAATATTTTGCAGAATCTTGTGAACTTGCAACTGAAGAACATGGAGAACAGTTGAAAGATAAAGAAAATGTGCAGTTGGAAGATAAAGAAAATGATACAAGCAATATGTTAGCTGAATTATCTGTTGAAAAAACATAAGAAGGTAGTGTGAACAAGACAGGTATTGATTGTGTCTTAAATATTATATTCACAATTGAAATTTTGTCTCTTCATTTGACGACTTGCAGCAAACTATCTATATATATATATATATATATATATATATATATATATATATATATATATATATATATATA
>MU775166.1:0-28559 GCA_026770625.1 Nicotiana glauca
GTATTTTCAGAAAGAAGGAAGTTCTGTAGTGTTTTTGATGTGTTAAAAACAAAGCCATGCCTCTGAATTTATAGGAAATCATTCGAAGAGATGTGATGTCTATTCTGAAAAAGTGCCTGTTTAGAAATTTTGCCGCCTGCCGCAGTCCTACCACGGTTATGCTAGGACCGCGGCCAAAGTGGCTCTCTGAACCTGTAGAAGGGTTCTGTCGCGGTCCTACCTCGGTTACGCTAGGAGCCGAAGCCGAGCGAGTGACGACGACGGCGCGAGGGTTCATTCTCTTCAACTCCTTTTAAGAGCTTTAAGAAGTGATTCTATATATATACACATAAATGTAGTTGTCCCTCACCAATGGGGGACAAAGTGCAAGACATAAGCTCACTTCTTCAAATTTTCATTTTTCCTTCCATTTTATTTCCCTCCATTTTCAATTCACACTTTTATACTTTAAAGCCCAATGGCTTAAAAGTCCAACAGGGGTGTTGGTTGACACCCCTTGGGTGGATGTGGCTCTGCCATAGGAACATAATAAGAATATCATATTAACGAAGTATTAGGTAATATACACTTCAATTGATTTTTCACATAAACTTATACTTTATTCTTTCGTGCTTAGTTTTTACTCAACTCTATATTCTAATATTGTTGATATTATTTTACAAAATAGTGTATTACATGATTTGGCATACACGTTGTGAGCACGTGATTTTTGCCACACTTAAATTGCTCTTATAAATTCCTTAGAATTAGAATTTCTTTCTCTTATTTGAATTTTTAAGAATTAATTGCTTGATTTTATGCTTTGTTTGCATTTTTGCGCACTTTTAGTTGCCATAATTATGAAAAAAGATAAAAAATAGTAGTTAATTAGCATTACTAAATTAAGATAAAAATAACAAAAAAATAGTCTTTTATAATTTTAAATTTTACATTTTTACAGTTTTGATTTAGTTCTCTCTTAAAATAGGAACTAGTTAATTAGTATCATCTTAGATTTAATTTGGATCATTTTTATTTTGCATAATAAAATTAGAAAAATCAAATAAAAAGAGATAATGAGTAAAATACACAAATAAATAAGAGAAGGAAAACAAAAGAAATTAAATAACAAGAAAAAGAAATTTGGGCTGTTATATTGAAGTAATTCTGAGCCCAAATACACGCCCAACACTTTGGCCCAAACCAACCCCAACCCAGTCCCTGATCCGGTCCAGAGACGCCCAAAACGATGTCATTTTGATGTCAATGGATCTGGACCATTCATTTCACCAATCCAACGGCCAAATTTATACTTACATTTACATAAAAATGTCCAAAAATCAATCTTAACCCTAGAGACATAACCTTCCATCCTCGTACACCCCTTCCTGTAACGCCGGCAACCCTCCGCCGTGCCCCCACCGCATCTCCGCCGCCTGCCGGCCGGCCGGAAATCGCCTCCGCTGGCGGCGATGCTCCAAATCACCCCAAAATTACACCCCTTACTCCTCTCTTCCTCCTATTTCCAACCCCCAAAACCATTTCTTTCGAATCGCAACCAATCTCTTCGAATCTTCAATCGAGAATCCGGCCAAAATGCCAAGTCACCCAAACTTTGCCAAATTCACACCCCTGAATCTCCTCGACACCCTCAGCTTAAATATGAAATTATCTCCCTTCGAATATCACCAGAATGTCATGAATCTTAAATAAAAATTTGGGCCGAAAAAAAAACCTAAAAAGTCTAAGTTGGGGTTTCTTTGATTCGGGGCTATAAAAGCCCTTAATCATGTGTTTTCTTATGAAAACACATGATTAAGGATAGTTGTGGTCCAAAATTCCAAGGGTTCGAGATCAGTCCGGTCAAGGGCAGTCCGGTAAGTGTGTTTCTTTCTCTTTTGTTTTCATTTAAATCTTCTTCTTTTTGTGTTCTCATAATTGCTAATTGTTAGTTTAATTTCCGTTTAGTTTTGGTCATTTTTTTAGTCCTGATTTTTGGGTTCTAGTCTTATGCTTGATTTTTCCTTTTGTTTGTTTATTTGATTTTAGTTCGTTTTGTTTCTAGTCCGATTAATAGTTTGATTTTGGGATTGGATCTGTTTTGATCTTCGATTCAATACTTGTTGTTTTGTTCTGACTCGGTTAAGTTTGGATATTAGCTTCAATCTTCTATTTTGATAGATTGTAGTCAACTTTGTTTGGATTTAACTAATTTTAATTTGTTGTTAGTTAATCAGAATTGCCTTTGGTTCATTAGTTAGTCTTAGTGAATTTAGGTTTAGTTTAAGCTAACTGGATATAGCTGAATGAATCACTCCTTAATTAACTATAGTCGATCACTAGATAATCATAGGTAGGGGTTAGATCAGTTAACCATAGTTAGTAACTTTGGGAATAGTCAGGGGTAATTTGGGCATAGGAAATGACCCAGTTTATTAAGGATAGTAATTTCAAGACCCAAACAAGGGTAGTATAGGAATTTCATAGGTAGAAGAATACCCTAAGGCCTTCTAGAAGGGGGCCTTAGTGTAAGTTTTCTGCATTTTTATGCAGTAACTTGGGTAGCAAGTCATAAAATTAGGTTCTAATAGCTAATTTTGAAATAAAAAAGGGGAAAAATAGGAAAACCCTTCCAGAACATTCTGCCCCATTCCTTGCCTATAAAAGGCACCTCTAATGCCTTCTTTTACAAGTTTGGAAGCCCTAAAATTCTCCCCAAAACAAGACTCTTCCAGTTTCAGATCTGAAATTCAATTTTCAGATCCAAATTTTCTTCTGGTTCTTAGTTCTAAAAAAAAATCAAACACAAAATAGAAATGCAGTAAAAATCAACAAAAAGTACTGTTCCATTGAACTTTTGGTTCCATTTCGAGTTCCAATAGTTGCTTTTGATCTTATAGCTTGATTTTAATTTGCTAAAGTTCTCGTGAGATATATTGGTCCAATTCTGGGTTAATTCCAGTCCAATTGGGTCAGTTATGGGGTGTTTTGTTTTGTGATATGCTTCTGCGTTGAGTACTTGGGTTTATGAAGTGATTCTGTTTCTAAATTGATCCTGGTTATTGCTGTTGTGACTTATTTGCTGATACTGTTATCTGATGTAGCTGAACTCCTCTTCTTCTACTTATATTTCGATCTCCAGGTATTTTTCCAACTCCAATTGATGTATGAAGGAATGAGTCAAGGTGTACTGGTTATTTGAAGAAATGCAATCTGGATTCTGCCAATTTGTTGTTTATTATCAAATATTAGATGCACAATAGTAGTAATAGATTTGTGTAAACACTGGACTGCATTAACTGATGGACTATATGGATTGAACTGAATTAGACTGTATAAATTGCTATGCACCAGATTTATATGATTACTTTGAGTAGAACATTAGTGTTAATTAGTTTCATATAGGTTGATAGATGATTTGGGCATTAAGAATGTTACAGTCAATGATGTTAACTTGAATCGATTCAGAACTTAGATGTCTGTATTGTTAACTGGTAGACGAAACTAGTGATTTGAGTCTGATAATTGTTTCCAGTTGTAATCAAGTAGAAACATGCTGAATCGTGTAGCATTGATCTAGACTATAACTTTTAAGTTCCGAAATAATGATCCTAATATAGTATAAGCTAACTTCATATGTTGATGGTTTACTAAAGCTGAAACTGGGCATAAACGTTGATATACAGTTTTCATTGCATGTTTAGTTTTGGGCCTGGTAAATGTCACAAATCAATGATTCAATACACAAATATTATCTGACCGTCTCATAATCCTACATTGCTAGCACAACTGATTTAAATCATGTGGGGCAACTCTTTAGGTTTGTAATGATCTGGGTGTATTTTTATAAGCCACAAGTGCAGGCCCAACACCCTTAACATGTGATGAAAAATTATATTAGGAATATGGGGAGTTAATTTACAATATGAGTTTGGATTTTCGAGTTTGGTAAGGGGTTCAAATTAAGAGGGTCCTCCCTTTTGTTTGAATTCAGACTTGAACCCGAGGCCCGAACTTATAAATGTTAATTAATTAGGCCCCTTTTAGTGACAAAAAACAAATAGAAAATCTTAGTTTGCTTTAGGACGGCCTATAAATAATAAAAATGAGACGAGCCTCGCCAAACAAAAATATATAAATTGCGGGGCCCTCATTAAAGGCTCAATTAAAAATACTTAGAATTCAGGATGGGTCATTTAGCGAATTTCACGGCTTTTTCCAAAGTTAATAACGCGTTAGTCACTTTAGGCGCGTTCTTTAATAATTCCACCTTCCTAAATTCGGGTGTGAATTTCATGCGACCCAAATTCAAATCCCAAAACGTTGAATGAGATTGTGTTGAGGATCCGGGTGCATTTCATGTGACGTGATCTGAAAATACATTTTTAAACGACGTTCACTTTCGTAAAAAATAATTAAAAACCGGTAAATAATTATAAAACTTCACTAAGGTTGGAGCATGTATAATAATCAGATTTTAGCCAATTATAATAGTTTAAGCGACCGTGCTAGAACCACGGGATCTAGGGGTGCCTAACACCTTCCCTCGGGTCAACAAAGTTCGTTACACAAAATTTCTGGTTCGCAGACTCCAACTGGGAAGTCGAAATTTTCCTCGATTTGGGATTCAAGTTAAACCGGTGACTTGGGACACCAAAAGCCAATCCTATCCCAAGTGGCGACTATAAAAAGAAATAAATAATTTCATTTCGAATAATGTCACTTTAATTGGAAAAACTCCCTTATACCTTTATCCTTCGGGGTAGGTGTGTAAAAAAAGGAGGTGTGATAGCTCTAGCAACTCTGCTGGGGATACGAACCCAGAATTTCGATTCAGGGTTCAAGAATTTGAGCTTGTACAATTGTTTTATTTGGCTTTATCTGATTTTTCTACATGTTCCATGCTATATGTGCTAAATGTTTTACCGCTTTGATATTGGTTGAAATTATATGTATAAACTGTCGCGAATCCCTTCCTCTCTTTGAGTCTTATACATCATGGAGAAGGATGCACTTCGTATAGCTTCTCTTCTATTTATAGTCTTTCCCAATTTAGAACGAGGTTGGACAAGTTGCTAAGCCGACAGAGCTTCTGTATCCCCGGTACTCTGCCTCCCCCTCGGCTCGAGTTGTCCGCTCGGGTAAGCCAAGTTTAGACCAATAAACCTAGGATTTAAACTTAGAAGAACAAAAACTCCTATCGGATCCCTAGTAGGACGTTTGTTTGCATCATGTAAATTTGACTTAAGGGTTTCAACACAGGGGTTGGGTCCGTCTAGGAAGGTGACTTGAAATGAATTGACCATCCTGATGCATCTTGCGTGCTACTTGCGCATTTATTTGCTTGGCTTGGCATATTGACCGGTTTGCATATAATGAGAGAAAATTGAGAAAAATAAGCAGTGTTATGACTAAGTGAGGGTGACTATTTGTTTTACCCAATGCCCAAATAGTACCGAAATGCCGCCAGATTTTTTTTAAAAATGAAAACAACAAAGAAAAAGAGAAAAATATTTGAAAAAAAATAGGAAAAGAAAATTGTGCTTCAAAAATAGTTTTGATTTTGGCAAGTCTGCCCGAACTACGCTGGTTTGATTCTCACCGGATGTGAGATACGTAGGCAACCCTCATCGGGTCCAACCTCCCTTTCGCAAAAATAGCCCAAAAAATGTCAAAAATTCTAATTTTCGTCATAAATAAGTCAAGTGATGCTGTTCTTGTTTAAAATAAGCCGAATGACCCCAAAAGGGCGCCGGAAGGCTGTTTTTGCAAGAACAGCCACCCTGAGTCATTTTAAATGGTTTGCGGGCACAACCTTAAAATCTTTCTCCTAGAAGTGCTGAAAGGCTGTATTCGCAAAACCAAATCCTTGTCTTTTTAAATAAAGAATTTTGCAAAAATAGCCAGTTTTCAAAATAAGTCATTAAAGTTCCCTTGTAAATAAACGTGCAGGATGACTTCAAGTAACATCAAAACCTTCTTAGTCCTGAGTGAGATCCCTTTGAAACTCCATATGTGGTGGCATAATCTAGAAAAGGAAGCAGAGAGACTATGGTCAAGATTTTGGGCAGTCTAGTTGATCTACTAAACATCAAACCGAGGAAAGATTTCATTGAGGCGCTAATACCATTTTGGGACCCGACCCGTAACGTATTCCGATTTTCAGATTTTGAACTCACACCTACCTTAGAGGAGATTGCGGGATACGCGGGCCTCAACGGGAACCTTCGAGGTAGATACCCACTGGCCCCACGATCGGTAACCCTTCATAGGTTTTTTAGATTTGTTGAACATCAGTCGGGATATTCAAGACCCGCATCATGCAGAAGGGTGTTGTACCTTGCATTTCCTATATCACCGGTATGGTAACCCAAAAGATTTCGAGGAGCCCAATATCGGCTTGACACATGCCGGAAATAAAGACAAATGGAAGCCCGATGGGGATTAGCCTTTATGGTAGCCTTTCTGGGAGTGGTGGTTTGTCCAAGAGAAGATGGTCACATAGACCTCGGCCTTGTAGGGATGCTAGATGTTTCTATGAAAAAACCTACTAGCACAGTAGTTCCTCTGATCATAGCAGAAATGTACCAGGCTTTGACCAAATGTCGCGAAGGCGGGAAATTCTTTCAAGGTTGCAATTTGCTCTTACAGTTGTGGATGCAAGATCACCTCTGTCACCACACAGGCTATATGAACTACGGTTTAACCGGGTTAAGTTGTATTGCGGAATTTAGGACCCGGGTGACAGGTATTGAGTTCCCTGAGGGTACAGAGGCCTGGTCGTCATGCTTAAGATCCCTGACCGCAGATAAAGTTGAATGGGCTTATGGGTGGCTTCCAGCTACTGAAGCCATATACACATCAGCAGAGGTCCCCTATATTCTTTTGATGGGTATTTGAAGCATACAACCTTACGCTCCTTACCGGGTTTTAGGACAACTTGGAAGATTCCAGACAGTGCACAATGATGAAGACCTGAGTGAGCAAGTCATTGAGTTAGGCTCGAAGGCTGCATTTCCTAAAGGTAGAATCTGAAAGATATGGAATGAGTGCCAGTTACTCGAGCCATAATACAGGACCAAGCTAGAGGCGAGGTAGATCCCAAGTATCTGACATGGTTTGGAAAAAGATTTCAAATCCCAGAGAGACCCGCTAAATGACCGCACGTGTAGCAATTTACCGATGGGGTCCAGGTTCAATGGGATTAGCAAGCTAAGGAGAAGGAGTACTGAGCTAGAATAGGACAGTTGGAGCAACCGTTCCAGGACCTCCAATTTGACAAAAGTGTACAGGCTGCAGCCGACGAGGGTGATAAAAAGAAATTAGCTCAAGAGAACGAAGCACTCAAAGCCCAAATTAAGCAGATGAAAATCGATGCCAGGAACCAAGAAAGAAGTCTATCTGATGAAAGGTTGATCAAAGGGTTAAAGAGACAAAAAAAGAGGCCAATTTGTGCAACAAATGAGGAGAAACTACTAGGGGGCCATTGCCGAAATCAAGAGAAAAATGAATACTATGGAAGAAAAGACAGCCCAGCGGGATAAAGAATTCCAAGCCGAGATGAACCAGTGCTATGGGTTAATTGTAGAGATGGAAAGGGAAATAAAATTGCTACAAGAATTGCACTTCCAAGACTCTCAGGTGCTAGAGGCTCGTACACAACAAATAAGCCGACTCCTCCAAGAAAAGGGCCGAATCAGAGAAAGGATCAGAAACATTGCCCACTATATTGTCATGAAGTGTCAGGCCGGCGAGCGAATGCGTCGTATCACGTTCTTTGCCTTAGTGATGATCTTTTTTCGCCAGGTCATGAATGATTTAGATCAGTTGCAAAGGGGTCTTGCACGCAGGCCCGCGGCGATGCCGAACGATGCTCCGCGGGCCCTAGGATTTGAAGCATTGATGTATTCTTAGTTAATCGAGTCTGTATCTTTGCTTTTGTGTCTATTTTTGTAATTTCCTTTTCAAGAAAAGAAAAACAAATAGTCTAGTAGCTTTTGTAACCGCAGTTGTTATTTAATGAAAAATTGAAAATTCCCGAAAATTGTTTTCTTATTTTTGAATTTATTTGCAAGAACTTTGCTTGGTCTGATTCATGAAGGACCGTGATACGTAGGCAATCTACATAAGATTCAACCGAAATCCTAGAAAAAAAATAAATAAAAAAATAAAAAAAGAAAAAGAAAAAGAAATGCAAGGGAAATAAATAAAGGGAAAACCAGAAAAAGAAACACGAGGGAAGAAAATAAGGGACTGAGAGAAAAAACCATGGCCAAAGAAAAGAAATCAGAAAATGAAAAAAGAAGGAAAAGAAAATGAGAGAAAACAAAACAAAAAGAGAAAGAAAAGGAATAAGAGAAAAAGCCGGGATGACGCGTGCGACTGAAGCAAACATGTAGAATATAAATGTGTAGGTGCATCACACTCCAATGTGTAGTTACCTATCTGTTACTTGTTTCACACTAACCACTCTTGCTGTCATTCCAGCTGAGTATTTTAGAAGCCGTGGTTGGTTTGTGGTAAGCTGGCCTCGCATCGATACTTCACCATATCCAAAGGAAATACAGAAATGTCATTTGAAATGACTTTGCCAGCAATCCCCATACTCGAAGACAACCTGATCTCTGGGATCCCGACCTCTGAATCCCTTACAGCCGAAGAAAATTGAATCCTGCGCCTGCGATTGATGGAAATGTGGGATGCTTGGAACAACGGAAAGTAACCTCCAAACACTATCCCCGGTTTCCCGGAGTTGTTCCCTAGATCGGGAGGTGCTACCACTGCCCCTATCAGCCGCCCAAATATTCCTCTAGGGCAACCTACTATGACTGCTAACTTCTTCTGAACACCCTCTGAGGCTCACCCCCAGGTTTTCCCGTCCGGAATTGCTCCCAATACCTTTACAGCTCCACCAGCATCCGCAACAACCCAACCATCACTACCAAAGCATACTTTTGACCCTTCGGTCCTCACATTCCAGAATCGCGTCTTTCAAGCTGATCCTCCTTATTATCCTAAGTACATCTATTCTCAGCCACCATATGAGCTTATGCCGATGCAGGATAAAATCCACAAAGCCCCAGAGTAGGACGAAATGGCAAAGAGAATAAGAAGGCTCTAGCAAAGCTTGAAAAATATGCAAGGCTTGAGCGGGCAGAAAAGCGTCTCCTATACAGACTTGTGTATGTTACCGCATGTACACTTACCATCAGGATTCAAAATGCTAAAATTTGAAATGTATGATGGGCATAGCGACCCCATCGCTCACCTGAAAAGGTACTGCAATCAGTTACGGGGTGACGACGGCAAAGAGGAATTATTGATGGCATATTTCGGGGAAAGCTTGATTGGTATCGCTTCAGAGTGGTATATGGATCAGGATGTCTCGCGTTGGCATATATAGGATGATCTGGCCGGAGATTTTGTTCGACAATTTCAGTAAAATATAGATATTGCGCCAGACAGGAACTCCTTGGCGAATCTAAAAAAAAAGCCCTCAGAGAGTTTCTGCGAATATGCAATTAAACGGCGTGAACAGGCATCAAGGGTGAAGCCTCGAATGGATGAGGTTGAGATGGTCACTATCTTCCTACAGGCTCAGGAGGCAGATTATTTTCAGAATATGATGTCCGCTATGGGTAAGCCTTTCGCAGAGGCAATAAAAATCGGAGAAATGGTAGAGAATGGGCTAAAAATAGGCAGAATCTTGAGCCAATCGTCAATAAGAGCAACCTCCCAGGCCTTCCAAAGCGGGTTTGGAGGAATGGCTAGGGTCAAAAAGAAAGAAGAAACAGTGATGGCAGCATCGGGAGGAAGAAGGTACCGGGCTCCTAGACCGGTGTTCTCAGAGAGAGCCCCTCAGCACTACTACCCTCACACAGATATGACTTATGCTCCCCCACCTTTTGCGGTAATGAATGCTTAACCTTTTGGCCGCCCGCAACCACAAGCTAACCAAAACCCACCTCCATTACAAAGAAACCAGCCCCCTTACTAAACCAATATAACCCCCAACCACCACAAAATAATTTCCGCCCTCGGGATCCGCCTACGCGACCAAATTTTACCCCGATTGGTGAACCGTATTCCAGTTTGTTCCCGAAGCTCATCCAGATGAACCTATTACAGCCTATTCCCCAAAACAGGCTGAACCCGACATCTCCAGTCTATCAACGGGGTGTTCATTGTGCCTATCATTCAGGGGCTGAAGGGCACAGTACTGATGGACAAGGGAAAATATTGTTGAGGGATGAAGAAGCCCCAAATGTCACCAATAATCCTTTGCCCGCTCACAACAACTGGCCGTTAATCAGTATGATATGTGAAGACCGAGACTTTGATCCGGCCCTAAAAGCCATAATTGCTATTGCCAATGTCGAAAGGAAGCCCAAGGTAGCCCCGAAGCAGGAAAAAGAGGGGAAGAAGGATAAAGCTGTCAAAATTGAGCCTGAGGAGAAAATTGAGACAAAAGCAGAGCCGGTGCCTCCTAAACACGGGGTTCTTTATGTTTCGCGAGGTCGCCAAGAGAAACCACTAGTTGTGAGCACTCCGAGGAAGTATGAAGTGAGGAAAGGGACACAGATGTATGTGCCGAAAGGGGCCTATGTGATGCGGGGGACAATTAAACTTCCTCGGCTGAGTGAGAAAGTGGTTATTAGACGCGCACCACAGAAGCCAATGACCGACCCCTCTGCAGTGCTGTGGAACTACCAACAAATAGTGGTCACATACAAAGGCAAAGAAATTTCGGGAGAATTTCCAGGAATAGTCCCTGTCGAAAAATATTCAAATATACAAGAGGTAAACAGCGCCACACGAAAGCGCTTCCCATTTAAGAGGCCGGTGAGCTTTGAAGAAGCAGAGGCCTTCTTTCAGAAAATGAAAATGCCGGATTATGAAACAGCAGACCAATTGAGGAAGTGTCCTAAGCAAGTCTCACTATTGTCACTTGTAACCAAATATGTCGAACATCAGAAGATCCTTATGAAAACTCTGAACGAAGCATATGTGCCAGTCGAGACTTCGGTTGAACAACTTGAAAGGATGGCAGAAAGATTCTTCGCCATCAACCAACTCTCCTTCAGTAAAAGTGATTTTCCTCCAAAAGGAGCTGCCCACAATAAAGCCATGCACTTGACTATCAAATGTGAAGGTTACTACGTTAAGCGGGTTATGGTGGACAGAGGCTCGGGGGTCGATATCTACCCATTCTCCACTTTGCAATGAATGGAGATCGGGACGGGAAGTATTCGTCCAAATAATGTTTGCATGAGAGCCTTCGATGGTGTTAAAAGAGATACCATCGGCAAAATTGATTTGATACTGACCATAGGCCCGGTGGATTTCGAGGTGACTTTCCAGCTGTTAGACATGGATACGTCTTATAATTTTCTTCTGGGGAGGCCTTGGATCCATGCTGCAGGAGCTATGCCCTCTACCCTCGACCAGATGGTGAAATTTGAGCATGAAGATCAGGAGATCATGGTTCACGGGTAAGGTGAGCAGTCCATATATCATGACCCATCTATCCCCTGCCTGGGGGCAAGGGAGGGAAGTGAGCATATTGTATATCAAGCCTTTGAAATTGTGGTAGCTGGTCAGTATGAGGAAAGACATCCATGCCCCCAGCCTTTCTTATCTAATGCTTCGATCATGGTAGCCAAAGAAATGATTAGACATGGTTTCAAACTAGTAAAAGGGTTGGGAAAATCTTTTCAAGGAATATATGAACTGGTAACGCTACCCGCAGCAAAAAAGTATTTCGGGATAGGCTTCCACCCTACCCCAGATGATGAGAAATGGGCCGATGAATGAAAGAAAGATGGATGGGTTCTGCCACAACCATTTCCAAACATGTAGGATACTTTTGTCAAGCCTAAGTATGGCGAAGAAGATGATGAGGTGTTCACGGCTGATGAAATAGAAGATATCTATGGAACTATAAGGCAAATGCTTTACAAAACCAACATGGTCCAGCCAGAGGAAGGGACTAGCACCGCTGAGGTGCTCTACATGGGACCAGATGCCAAACTCCAAAATTGGAAGGCTATGCCATTTCCGATCAGGCGGGAGTCCTGGTAGACTAGCCTTGTCACCTTTTCTGCATCTCGAGTTGTCTCAGGGTGTAACTCGAATGTTTCTTTTAGTTTCTTATCTTTTTAATTCTTGAATGTAAACCCTGTTATCTTTACAAAATTCCAAGAAATGAAATCAATATTTCATCGTCTATTCTTCTCTTTATTCTTGCTGATTTTTGTTATTTTTCCCTTTCATCTTTTCTTTTCAGTTATAATAATGCGGCTTTAAATAACATGACATACTTGCGGACTTCATGACCAGACTCAAACACGCTGTCTAATTGTGAAATAATGAATAAGGAACCGGAATATGATGAAGAAGAGGCTTCTATAAACCGAGAATTGGAGCAATTTGAGAACAAACCTAAGCCGAATCTGAATGACACTGAACCGGTTAATTTGGAAACTGCCGAAGAAATAAGGGAAACCAAAATAAGAATTCACACAGATGAGAAAACTCGATATGCAATAATCCAACTCTTGTTTGAGTTTAAAGATGTGTTCGCTTGGTCGTATGATGACATGCCAAGACTGAGTGTGGATCTAGTGGTGCACAAATTGCCAATTTACCCCGATTGTCCTCCAGTGCAGCAAAAGCAAAGAAAGTTTAAAACTGATATCAGTGATAAAATTAAAGAAGAAATCACAAAACAACTGAAGGGGGGAGTAATCCGAGTGGTACGATATACTACCTGGCTAGCCAATGTGGTTCCAGTGCCAAAGAAAGACGGGAAAACTCGGGTGTGTGTGGACTATCGAGATTTGAATAGGGCAAGTCCCAAAGATAATTTCCCACTGCCCAACATCCACATCCCTGTTGATAACTGCACCAAACATGAAATACAGTCCTTCGTGGATTGTTACGCAGGATATCACCAGGTGTTGATGGATGAAGAAGATGCCGAGAAAACAACTTTCACTACATCCTGGGTACTTACTGCTATCGAGTCATGCCATTTGGGCTGAAGAATGCCGGGGCAACCTATATGAGAGCCATGACTACCATTTTCCACGACATGATGCATCAAGAGATAGAGGTATATGTGGATGACGTAATCATCAAGTCCTGAACTGAAAAAGTTCTTTGAATGGATGCACAGGTATGATTTGAAGCTGAATCTAGCCAAATGTGCCTTCAGAGTCCCATCAGGCAAGCTCCTGGGTTTCATAGTCAGCAGAAGAGGTATTGAGTTAGATACAACAAAGATAAAAGCAATTCGAGATCTACCTCCTCCGAGAACTAAGAAAGACGTGATGAGTTTATTGGGCAGGTTAAACTATATTAGTCGGTTCATTGCTCAACTGACTACCACGTGTGAGCCCATATTCAAACTGTTGAAGAAAGACGCAACACTCAAATGGACATCCGAATGACAAGAGGCCTTCGACAAGATCAAGGAATATATATCAAATCCTCCGGTATTGGTCCCACCCGAGCCAGGGCAACCCCTCTTCTTGTATCTAACAGTGTTGGAAAATTATTTTGGTTGTGTTCTGGGGTAACACGATATAACCAACAAGAAAGAGCAGGCGATCTACTATCAGAATAAAAAGTTCACCAGCTACGAGGCCAAATATACATTGTTGGAGAGAACATGCTGTGCTCTGACATGGGTCGCTCAGAAGTTGAGACACTATCTTCAAGCCCACACTACCTACCACATAACCAGGTTGGATCCGTTGAAGTACATATTCCCGAAACCGATGCCCACTGGGAGACTGGCAAAATGGCAAATCCTGCTCACGGAATTTGACATAGTCTATGTTAATCGCACGGCAATGAAAGCCCAGGCGTTGGCAGATCATTTAGCAAAAAACCCGATTGACGAAGAATACCAACCATTGAGCACATACTTCCTAGATGAAGAAGTTAATTCAGTAGAAGCTATCTCTGAAGACACTCGTGCTTGGAAAATGTTCTTTGACGGAGCGGTAAACGCAAGAGGTGTAGGCATTGGGGCAATCTTGATATCACCCAATGGTCAGCATTATCCAGCTACAGCTAGGCTCCGATTCTTCTGCACAAACAATACAACTGAATATGAAGCTTGCATCATGGGCATGAATATGGCAATTGACCAAGATGTTGAAGACTTATTGATCATGGGGGACTCCGATTTTATTATCCGGCAAGCACCGGGGGAGTGGGAGACTCGAGACATTAAGCTCATTCCATATCGGCAACACGTGGAAGATCTCACTAAATGCTTCAAGTCAATAGAGTTCAGGTATATCCCTCGATGTCACAATGAACTAGCGGATGTACTCGCCACTTTAGCTTCAATGCTGCCTTACCCAGGCAATGCCCATATTGATCCCATGGAAATTCAAATCAATGAAAGGCACGGGTATTGTAATACGGTTGAGGTGGAACCCAACATTCAGCCCTGGTATTATGATATCAAAAGATTTCTGAAAACACAAGAATACCCTGAGCAAGCCACTGGAGATCAGAAGAGAACCATTAGATGACATGCGAGTGGTTTTTTTTAAGTGGTGACATTTTGTAAAAAAGGACCCCGGACCTTAATTTACTAAGATGTGTTGATGCTGAAGAAGCCGGAAGAATTATGCATGAAGTGCACGCAGGGGTATGCGGACCACATATGAATGGATATGTTTTGGCAAAGAAAATACTGCGAGCAGGATATTATTGGATAACCACGGAGAAGGACTGGTTCAGTTTTGTTCGAAAATGCCATCAATGCCAGGTGCACGATGATTCGATTCATGCACCTCCAACAGAGCTTCATCCGATGTCAGCACCTTGGTCGTTTGTTGCCTGGGGCATGGATGTCATTGGGTTGATTGAGCCAAAAGCTTCAAACGGGCATATATTCATATTGGTTGCCATCGATTATTTCACAAAATGGTTGAGGCCATCACTCTCAAGACGGTTACCAAGAAAGCTGTGGTAGACTTTGTGCACTCCAATCTCATTTGCCACTTTGGCATTCCTGCAACTATCATTACCGACAATGCTGCAAACTTGAATAGTCGTCTGATGGGAGAGATATGTGAACAATTCAAGATAACGCATAGAAACTCTACTCCTTATCGGACAAAAGCCAATGGTGCTGTTAAAGCAGCGAATAAGAACATCAAGAAGATTTTGAGAAAGATGATTCAAAGCTCCAGGCAATGGCATGAAAAGTTGCCTTTTGCATTACTCGGGTATCGCACCACAGTGCGTACATCAATCAGAGCAACTCCGTACTTGTTGGTTTATGGAACTAAAGTAGTCATACCGGCAGAAGAAGAAATCCCTTCGCTTCGTATAATCGTTGAAGCAGAAATTGAGGACGGCGAGTGGGTCAAAACCCGACTAGAGCAGCTGTCATTAATTGATGAAAAATGGATGACCGCAGTTTGCCACGGGCAGTTATACCAACAAAGAATGGCCCGCGCCTATAACAAGAAAGTACGTCCCAAAAATTTTGAAGTGGGACAGGGTTTGGTTGAATTTTGGAATTTTGGTCTAAATTGATAGGTTTTGTGTGGAATTGGTTCCTTGGCCTATATTGACCGTATTGTATTACTTTTGGTAGATTCGGGACGTTTGGAGGCGGATTCTAGAGGCAAGGGCGTCACGGAGTAATATTTGACTTGGTTTGAGGTAAGTAACGCTTTCAAACTTGGTTCTGAGGGTTCGAAACCCCGAACTATGTGTTATATGATTAGTATTGAGGTGACGTACATGCTAAGTGACGGGCATGGACCATAAGAATTATGGTCTGGTTCATTCCATGGCACCACTTAGTGTTTCAATCTTGCTGATATCCGTGTTTCTATTATGTGATTAAGTAAATGAGCTATAAATCATGCTAAATATCATGTTAGGGCTTCATGCCGATACTGTTGAGACACGAGTGGTAGTTTCTTGCTGTCATATCATTAGATTAATTGATTTTCTTTACTCAGTCTTATTCATACATATCATATCATGTCTCAATCTCGATTATTATTATTTGGCACATCATATCATTGTTCGATCTAGTTTCATGGCATTGTGAGCCTCTGTGTGAGAGACCCGAGAGTGATGACTGAGTGAAGCCAAGAGACTGATTATGAGTGACAATTATGGGATCGGGCTGCATGCCACAATGGTTATGTTGACAATTATCATAGCGGTTGGGCTGTAGGAGCCCCTCTGGAGTCTGTAACACACTCCTAGTGAGCGCAGATGATATTTTGAGGGATGGATTTCCTTGGACATGGATTTGTCCGATGTATTTAAAGCTAGAGATGGATTTATCCACAGGGTTGGATTACCCTTTTCCTCGGTACCGAGCGACTTATAGTCAGCAATGAGTATGTTTCGAGATGGATTTCCCTGGGCCGGATGGCCATATGCGGTATCGAGCGATTGATTGTGTGTGTGTGTGTGTGTATATATATATACACACACACACACTTGGAGATGGACTTCTCCTCAGGGTTGGATTACCATTGTTCCTCGGTACTGGTTGACTTACAATCAGTGTTGTATATGCTCCGGGATGAATTTCCCTAGGCCGTATGGCCATATGCAATACTGAGTGGTTGAGGACTTGAGAGTGGGAGTACATGGTGCATTTCATACATTCTGTGCATTGGTATGTAGAGTTAGCTGAGCTTTATATCTCACATTTTTCAGATCTATGTTTATTTTAGTGCTTGAGTTGTATTCTTGAAATGATAACAAGCCTACTATTCCTACAAAGTTTATTGCTATTACCTGTTGAGGTTACGTTCGTCACTACCCGTCAGTCTATAGTTTGGGCTTGTTGCTTACTGAGTTGGTGTACTCACGTTACCCCCTGCACCTTGGATCTATATCCAGGTATCTCTAGCCACGGTAACAGCTGTTGATTACTCCAGTTTCTGATTTCCATTGGAGATAGCGAGGTAGCTGCCTGGCTATCGCAGACCTGACTTTCTCCTTCTTTATTTTCCGCTTAGTGTATTTTGGTATTCTCGGACTATGTAGTCTTGCTATATTTCAAAATAGTTATAGTAGTTGCTCATGACTTAGTGATACCCGATGTCAGGCTTTATCTTTTGCATTTTGGTTTTTGAATTAATCTCTTTTACGAAATTTCAGTATCGAAAAGGCTATAATCTAACTTTTAATGAAATAACGTTTTGTTTGGAAATGTATCGGCTTTTCTAGTTCCATGATAAGCTCTAATACAATTGGGTTAATTTTGAGTCGTGACAAGTTGGTATCAGAGCGTAGGTTATATAGCTCTCATGAGTCATGAGCAAGTTTAGTAGAGTCTTGCGGATCGGTACGGAGATGTCAGTACTTATGTTCGAGAGGCTGCAGAACCTTTACAAAAGCTTCACATTCTTGAATTCTGGTTGTGAGAATCTATTGATTCTGTAACTAAATTTTATTATTCTATTCTCTCACAGATGGTGAGGTCACGTGCTACTATCACGACCCGAATTTCCCACCACCGGGGTCATAATGGCGCCTACTATCGGAGCTAGGCAAGCCAACTATTTAAACCTTTCTTAAAATTTTTATCTAGAACAATATAATAAACTGAAGTAAATACTTAAAATATGCGGACGACTTTTAACAAAAACGATATCATAATGCGGAAGTTTAAAACATAACTCTACCCAGTATCTGGTATCACCACTCACAGACTACTAAGGAGTACTAAAAACATCAGTCTAAAAGAAAATACACAAGAGTCTGTTTCGATACAAGTAAACAAGCTGAAGTGACATAGATGAGACTTCGAGCCCGCGGACGTCAGCTAAGCTACCTGAGAGTCTCTGGACTGAAGGTCGGCTCACGGTCTAGAACTGCTGTGGCCGTCCGTAAGCTGCCTCCTGATCTGTGCACAAAAAAGCACAGAAGTGTAACATCAGCACAACCGACCCCATGTGCTGGTAAGTGCCTGGCCTAACCCCGGCGAGGTAGTGACGAGGCTAGACAAGACCTACCATAAACAACCTGTACGGATATATACAATAACAGGAGAATACGCTAATCTAAACAGTTAAAAGGGGAGGGAAGCATGCTGGGGGGTACAACTGTTCAAATACAGAAATCGGCTAACAAGAGTGAAAACTGAGCAAGTAATAACTGATAAAGAAATACTGGAAATCTCAACACACAGAACAATATACTCAGTCCATATTCCCGTTGTGGCGTGCAACCCGATCCTCAACATTTAACACCGTTACGGCGTGCAACCCGATCCTCGACAATCAATCTATTGCGGCGTGCAACCCGATCCTCAACATTTAACACCGTTGCGGCGTGCAACCCGATCCTCGACAATTAATCTATTGCGGCGTGCAACCCGATCCTCAATATTTACCAACAAAACTCACCCAATGTCATTCGCAACTCAGGTGCGAGGGGAGTAACATAAAAAATATAAAAGTCCCAACGAGGGAATACATTTAACAACTCAAATATCCCGGCAAGGGAGTGTTCAATTTATACCAAAAATCCCGGCAAGGGAGTATTCAATTTATACCAAAATCCCGGCAAGGGAGTATTCAATTTATACCAAAATCCCGGCAAGGGATCAATCACAACTCCTTTCAATACTTCCATCTATTACTCAATGGTAGTTATCATTCGAGCCAACACTCCAAAGTGTTAATATTTCATAATTTATCCTCCAACTCTTCACATTATGTAGTTATCATTCATTAGCTTAGAAGAGTTTCAAATTATCTCAAAACAAGTACAAACAAAGACTCACGGTCATGCTAGACTCCGGTGTATAGACACTCATCACCACGCCTATACACCGTACTCGATCATTTAGCAAATAGCAATTTGTAATACTCTAATCCTATTCCCTCAAGCCAAGTTAGATTAAACACTCACCTCAAGGGTTTACGACCAACTCAATCCTTAAGAAATGCCTTTCCTTTCGAATTTAGCTCCAATTCAAACATATATATACACAACTGATTTAATATCATCAATACTACTTAACAAACCAGTTCAAATGGTCAAATATAATTTTTCCAACATTCTGCCCAAAATTTGCAAAATCGACCCCGGGGCCCGCTTGGTCAAAACATGAGGCCCAGACCAAAATAAATTCACCCATAACCCCACGAGTTCATATATGTAATTTGTTTTAAGATTCGACCCCAAAGTGAGGTTGAATCGCCCAAAATCCCCAAAGCCCTAACTCTACCCAAAACCCTTAGTTTCTATTTTGATTTCATGATTTAAGGCTATGAAACTAGTAACTAGATGAAGAAATTAGGAGATAATGAAGTTAGGAACACTTACCCATAGAGCTATGA
The DNA here is from genome assembly GCA_026770625.1 of Nicotiana glauca. Classification (NCBI taxonomy): domain Eukaryota; kingdom Viridiplantae; phylum Streptophyta; class Magnoliopsida; order Solanales; family Solanaceae; genus Nicotiana; species Nicotiana glauca. The sequence continues at coordinate 19,329 of MU775166.1, forward strand.
AGAAGGAGGAGCTTGAAAATCGCCTATGGGGTTTTGGAGAAGAGAGTCCGTGTGAAAAATGGCTAAGTCCCGCTACTGGTTCTGTTTTTCTTTAAAACAAATCACTGAAGGGTTTTAACCCTACGCGATCGTGAGATAGGGAGTGCGATCGCGGAGAAGGAAAACTGGGAGCTTCGCGATTGCGTGAAGTCTGATGCGAACGCGTAAAGGAAGGTTACTGGGGGTCAAAACTCTGGCTTACGCGATCGCGTAGAAGGGGACTACTGGGCTACGTAAACGCGGGATGGGATCCGTGAACGCGAAGGAGGGAATGCCAAAGTAGTGCGATCGCGTGGATGAGGCCGCGATCGCGTAGAACAAAATCTCTGTGCAAAAATTGCAGAAAATCTACCTATTTTTCTAAGTCCAAAACACCCCGATACCTATCCGAAACTCACCCGAGCCCTCGGGGCTCCAAACCAACCACACACACTAACTCAATAATATCTTACGAACTTGCTCGAGTGATCAAATCGCCAAAATAACATCAAAATCAAAGAATCAACCCCCAAACTCATAATTTTCATTTCAAAGTTCATAACTTCCAAATTTCCCATTTTTAGTCCGAAACACGTCAAACGACGTCCAATTTCAACCAAACTTTACAGATAGTGCTTAACTAATATATATGACCTGCATCGGGTGTCGGAACAAGAATACGAGCCCGATACCATTACTTTTTGATCAAATTTCATTTTCATTTTCCTTAAACATTTTCAAAAAACAATTTCACGGAAAAATTCATTTCTCGGGCCTGAGACCTCGAAATTCAATTCCGGGCATACGCCCAAGTCCCATATTTTTCTACGGACCTCCCGAGACCATCAAATCACGGGTCCAGGTCCGTTTACCCAAAATGTTGACCAAAGTCAACCATATCAATATTAATATCATAATTCTTCAAATATTTCACAGAATTCACATATTTTAACATAAAAACTTTCTAGCTTCAAGCCCGGACTGCGCACTCAAATCGAGGCAACTAAAAATGAGGTTTTTAAGGCCTCAGAAGTGCGGAAAAATGGAGAAATATGGTGTTGACCCTTTGGGTCATCACAGCTACCGGCCAGGACGGACATGCGGCTATCAGTACGAACACTCGGGGCTGCCAGAGGCCAAGGTCGTGGTCGAGGCTGTGGTAGGGGCAAGTGTGTAGCCCACACAATAGATAGGGCAGCACCTACAGATCTACCAGCCGCCCGAGTTTATGATCAGGTCCTAGTTGTGGATGCTTCTGCGGGACCAGCTCTGGCATCGACTGTGCCCGTTATTATCCAAAGTCTTCAAGAGACCTTAGCTAAGATCTTGACCGTGTGCGCGGGTATTGCTCAAGCGGTCTCCATTTCTACCATCGTAGCTACTTCCCAGGCCGGGGGAGGCACTCAGACTCCCGCCACCCATACACCCGAGTAGATTGTTTAGAGACTTCAGACACTAGGGGCACCACTAGCCCAGCCGGTTGCACCTGCTCAGGATTATATAGTTCTAGTCATGCCTGATGACGAGCGGTGTAAATTGGAGAGATTTGGTAGACTTCAGCCTCCGACTTTCAGTGGTGTAGAGGGTGAGGATGCTCAGGGTTTCTTGGACAAGTGTTAGAAGATTCTCCGTACAGTGGGTATTTTGGATACTAGTGGGGTCTCATTCACTACCTTTCAGTTCTTGGGAGCTACCTTTACTTGGTGGGAGGCTTATGAAAGGCATAGGCATATTGGTGAAACACCCCTTACCTGGCAGGAGTTCTCCATTCTCTTTCTGGAGAAGTATGTGCCGCAGTCCCGTAGAGAGGAGCTACGCAGACAGTTCGAGTAGTTATATTAGGATGATAAGATTGTGACTCAGTATAAGATACGATTTTCTGACTTAGACCGTCATGATGTTTGGTTGGTTCCTATAGACAGGGAGATTATTAGGAGGTTCATGGATGGCTTTGTATACCCACTAAAGATTTTTATGATCAGAGAAAGGGTATCTGGTGCTTCTTTTGAGGAGGTGGTTGACATTGCCCGAGAGATAGAGTCAGTTCACCGTTAGGAGCGGGTGGAGAGGGAGGCCAAGAGGCCTCGGAGATCTGGTGGTTTTGGTGGTGTTGCTTCTTGATGTCAGTTCTAACACGGTAATGGCCGTCTATTTAGACATGCTCAGTCAGGTCATCCGAGTCACTGTGGTGGATCATCTAGACATGGTCGTCATAGTTCACATAAGGGCCACTCATCCCTTAGTGCCCTTATAGCTCAAGTTTCAACTCATGCACATCAGTTAAGGGCTCATCTATGCCTGGGTCTTATAGTGGGTATCTCAGTGTTCGGGGATCCCTTCAGTCCCTGTTGCTATTGGCTGGTTGAGGTTGCTTTAAGTGTGGATATTTGGGTCATATCAAGATGGTCTATCCCCGCCTTATTGGTGGTTCATCGCAGTAGAGGAGTTAGACTTCGGCTTCAGCACCAGTTACTTCCCCACCCGCCCAGCCAGCTCGGGGTGATGGTTAGTCAACTAGGGGTTGCCCTAAAAGGGGAGGTCGATCAGGTGGCGGTCAGGCCAGTTTCTATGCACTCCATGTAGAACGGATGTTATTGCTTTAAATGTTATGATCACAAGTATTATATTAGTTTGCCACAAGGATGCCTCTATATTATTTGATCCTAGTTCCACGTTTTCATATGTATCATCATATTTTACTTGTTATTTTGATACGCCCCGCGAGTCTCTTATTTTATTTTTTCGTGTATCCACTCCTGTGGGCAATACTATTATGGTGGACCGCTTATATCGGTCTTGTGTTGTGACTATTAAGGGTTTGGAGACCCGAGTAGACATTTTGCTGCTTAGTATGGTTGATTTTGATGTGATATTGGGCATAGATTGGTTGTCTTTGTGTCATGCTATTCTGGATCGTAACACAAAGATGGTGACGTTGGCTATGCTTAGGGTGCCATGGATTGAGTGGCGAGGTTTGTCAGATTATGTTCCCAGTAGATTGACTTTATACTTGAAGGCCCAGCAGATGGTTAGGAAGGGTTGTCATTCTTATTTGGCCTTTGTGAGGTACGTTAGTGAAGAGACTCCTAGTATTGATTTGGTTTCGGTGGTGAGAGATTTCCTGGATGTATTTCATGTAGACCTATCAGGCGTGCCGCTGGATAGGGATATTGACTTCAGTTTTGATTTGGTGCCGAGCACTCGGCCAATTTCTATGGTATCGTATCGTATGGCACCGGTAGAGTTAAAGGAATTGAAGAAGCAGCTTCAGGAACTCCTTGATAAAGGGTTTATTCAGACTAGTGCGTCGCCTTGGGGTACGCCTATTCTATTTGTGAAGAAAAAAGATGGCACTATGAGGATGTGCATTGATTATAGGCAATTGAACAAAGTCACAATCAAGAACAAGTATCCTTTGCCTTGAATTGATGATTTATTTGACCAGCTTTAGGGAGCGAGGGTGTTCCCAAGATTGATCTCAGTTTAGGGTATCCCCAATAGAAGATTAGGGACTCGAACATTCTTAAGATAACTTTCAGGACCCGATATGGTCATTATGAGTTCCTTGTGATGTCATTTGGGCTGACCAATGCCGCAACAACGTTCATGCATTTGATGAACAATGTGTTTTGGCCCTATCTCAACTCATTTATTATTTTATTCATTGATGATATCCTGGTGTACTCTCGTAGCTAGGAGGAGCATACAGAGCATTTGAGGGTTGTATTACAGTGGTTGAGGGAGGAGAAACTTTATGCAAAGTTCTCTAAGTGTGACTTTTGGCTCAGTTTAGTGGGCGTTCTTGGGACACGTGGTGTCGAGTGAGGGAGTTCAGGTTGATCCGAAGAAGATAAATGCGGTTTAGAGTTGGTCTAGATCGTCCTCAGCCATAAAGATTCGTAGCTTTATTGGTTTGGCGGGTTATTACTATTGGTTCGTTCAGGGATTTTCATCTATTTCATCACCCTTGAAAAAATTGACCCAAAATGGTGCTCTTTTCAGGTGGTTGGATGAGTGTGAGGCGATCGTTCAGAAGCTCAAGACCACCTTGACCACAACTCTAGTGTTAGTTCTGCCATCAACTTCAGGTTCTTATACAGTACATTGTGATGCTTCTCAGGTTGACATTGGGTGTATGTTGATGCAGGAGGGGAGAGTGATTGCTTATTCTTCTCGTCAGTTGAAGCCCCATGAGAAAAACTACCCCGTTCATAATTTAGAGTTAGCTGCTATTGTTCACGCGTTGATGATTTAGAGACATTATCTCCATGGTGTGTCTTGTGAGGGGTTCACTGATCATCGTAGCCTCCAACACTTGTTCAAATAAAAGGATCTTAATTTGAGGCAGCGTAGATGGTTGGAGCTGCTAAAAGACTATGATATTACTATTTTGTACCATTCGGGAAAGGCCAATGTTGTGGCCGATATCTTGAGTAGAAAGGCAGTGAGTATGGGTAGTCTTGCATTCTTTTGTGTTGGTGAGAGACCTCTTACAGTTGATGTTATGGCCTTGGCCAATCGGTTTGTAAGGTTGGATATTTTGGAGCCCGGTCTGATCCTAGCTTATATGGTTTCTCGATCTTCCTTGTTTGATCGTATCAGAGAGCGCCAGTATGATGATACTCATTTTCTTGTCCTCAAGGAAAAGGTTATGCATGATGATGCTAGAGATGTGACTACTGGTGATGACGGGGTATTGAGGATGCAGGTTCGAGTTTCTGTACCCATTATTGATGGGCTTTAAGAGTTGATTCTAGAGAAGGCCTATAGTTTGCGGTATTCCATTCCTCCTGGTGCCGCAAAGATGTACCAGGATTTGAGACAACACTATTGGTGGAGGCGGATGAAGAAATATATAGTTGGGTTTGTAGCTCGGTGCCTCAATTGTCAGCAGATGAAATATAAACATCAAAGACTGGGTAGCTTGCTTCAGCACATAGAGATTCCGGAGTGGAAGTGGGAGTGGATCGTTATGGATTTCGTAGTTGGACTCCCACAAACTTTGAGAAAGTTCGATGCTATTTGCCACCTAGCTTCTCGAGGGTGCACCCAGTGCTTCATATTTCTATGCTCCGAAAGTATATCAGCGATCCGTCTCATGTCTTGGATTTCAGCACGGTTTAGTTAGAAGGTGATTTGACTTACGATGTGGAGTCAGTTGCTATTTTGGATCGACATGTTTGAAAGTTGAGATCAAAGGATATAACTTCAATGAAAGTGTAGTGGAGAGATCGGCCTACATATGAGGCTACTTGGCAGACCGAGTAGGAGATGCGGAGCAGATATCAACACCTATTTGAGGCTTCAAGTATGTTTCTAGACCCGTTCGAGGATGAACTTTTGTTTAAGAGAGGGAGGATGTAATGACCCGGCCGGTCGTTTTGAGAGTTATAGCTCTGTTTCCTCATTACTGCTTATTTTTGTGTTCTTCAGCTACACTATGATATGTTGGATCAGTTCGTTCGGGTCTGGAGTGGGTTCGGAGAGGATTTGAGACACTTAGTCTCTTTTGGGAAGGCTTAAGTTTTGAAAGTTGATCGGATGTTGACTTATGTGTAAATGATCTCGGATGTGAATTCTAATAGTTTCCTTAGCTCCGTTAGGTGTTTTTGGACTTAGGAGTGTGTCTGGAATATGATTTGGAGGTCCGTGGTAGAATTAGGCTTGAATTGGCGAAAGTTGAAAATTTGGCAATTTTGGTCGATAGTGGAAAATTTGATATCAGGTTTAGAATGGAATTTATAAAATTGGAGTAGGTCCATAGTGTCATTCGTGACGTGTGTGCAAAATTTTAGGTCATTCAGAGGTTATTTGATAGGTTTCGGAGTCGTTTGCGGAAATTGGAAGTTTAGAAGCTCTTAAGCTTGAATCCGAGGGTGATTTGGTGTTTTTATAATATTTTGAGTGTTCCAAAGGTTTGACGAAGTTCGTAGGTTGATTTTGGGTGGTTGACAGAACAAGGTTGGAATTTGAGATATGGTGAAGATTGAACTCAGCTGTCATAACGGCACCTGCAAAGTGGGGACCGCATGTGCGAGCCCGTAGAAGCGGCAAAGGGGCCATAGATGTGGCAAAGAATGAGATTGGCTAAGAGCCGCAGGTGCGAGTAGTGGAGAGTGAGAGCGATCTTGAGGAGGAATTCAAGGGTTTATCAGCAAGGTAAGTGGCTTGTGCCCTAAAACTCGTATATATGATGATTTTTCATTGATTAATCATGTAATTAGTGAAGATTAGGGGTGAAAATGAGGGGTTAGGGTTGGTAGTTAGAGTGTTTTATTTGGGGATTTGAGAGACCATTTGATGTCGTGAATTTGGAATGGATAGACTTTTGAGTGAAAGGGCTTTCTAGTTTTATGATTTTTGTCGGATTTCAAGATATGGTCCCGGGGAGCGGGGATTAGTTGAATATCGGTATTTTGGTCTAAATTTATAGTTTTTCGTGTGGAATTGGTTCCTTGGCCTATATTGACTGCATTGTATTGCTTTTGGTCATATTCGGGATGTTTGGGGGTTGATTACATAGTCAAGGGCGTCGCAGAGTAGGATTTGGCTTATTTTGAGTAAGTAACGCTTCCAAACTTGATTCTAAGGGTTCGAAACCCCGAACTATGGGCTATGTGATTAGCATTGAGGTGATGCACATGCCAAGTGACGGGCATGGACCGTGAGGATTGTGGCCCTTGTTCGTTCCATGGAACCGTTTAGTGTCTCTTTCTTGTTGATATCCGTGTTTCTGTTAGGTGATTAAGTAAATGATCTGTAAATTATGCTAAACATCATGTTAGGGATTCACCCCGATACTGGTGAGACATAAGTGGTAGTTTCTTGTTGTCATCTCATTAGATTCATTGTTATTCTGTACTCAGTCTTATCCATGCATATCATATCATGTCTGAGTCTCAATTATTATTATTTGGCACATCATATCAGTGTTTCGGGCTAGTTTCATGGCATTGTGAGCCCGTGTGTGCGAGACTGGATAGTGATGAATGAGTGAGGCCAAGATCCTAATTGTGAGTGACCGTTATGGGATCAGACTGCATGCTACAACGGTTATGTTGGCGATTATGATAGCAGTTAGGCTGTAGGAGCCCCTTCGGAGTCTGTAGCACACCCTTCAGTGAGCGCAGATGATATATTTAGGGATGGATACATGGATTTATCTGAAGTATTGATATCTAGAGATGGATTTATCCACAAGGTTGGATTACCCTTTTCCTCGGTACTGAGTGACTTATAGTCAACGATGAGTATGTTCTGGGATGGATTTCCCTAGGCTGGATTGCCATATGCGGTATAGAGTGGTTGATTGTGTGTGCGTATATATATATACTTGGAGATGTATTTATCTTCGGGGTTGGATTACCCTTGTTGCTCAGTACTAGTTGACTTGTAGTCAGTGTTGTATATGCTCCGGGATGGATTTCCCTGGGCCGAATGGCCATATGCAGTACCGAGTGGTTGAGCACTTGAGAATGGGAGCACATGGTGCATTTCATACATTCTGTGCATTGGCATGTAGAGTTAGCTGAGCTTTATATCTTACATTTTTTAGATCTGTATTTATTTTACTGCTTGAGATGTGTTCTTGAAATGATAGCATGCCTACTTTTCCTGCACAGTTTATTTCTATTGCCTGTTAAGGTTACGTTCGTCACAACATGTCAGTCCATAATTTGGACTTGTTACTTACTAAGTTGGCGTATTCACATTACTCCCTGCACCTTGAGTGCAGATCCAGGTATCTCTAGCCACGGTAGAGGTTGTTGATTACTCCAGTTGCTGACTTCCATTAGAGATAGCGACGTAGCTGCCTGGTGGTCTCATACATTCCTTTCTCCTTCATTATCTTCCCATTAGTGTATTTTGGTATTGTCAGACTATGTAGTCTTGCTATATTTCAGAATAGTTGTAATAGTTGCTCATGACCCGATGTTGTGCTTTATTTTTCGCATTTTGGCAATTAATCTCTGTTACAAAATTTTAGTATGGAAAAGGCTATTATCTAACTTATAACGAAATATCATTTTGTTTGGAAATGTGTGGGCTTGCCTAGTTCCATGATAGGCGCCATCACGACTGGTTTAGTTTTGGGTTGTGACACCAACTTTGTCTTCCCGTTTAGTAAAGGTTCGTTGAGGTTCTGGCAAGGCATTTGGTTTCCTGTTCGAGTTTCTCATTTACTTGATAATTCGAGAATACTTGCACTACTAGAATTCCAGAAAACAGCGAACAAAATTTAGCGACCAAAGTTGGTCTGTAAGGAAAAGCGACCAACGTTGGCAGCTAAATCAGCAAAAATAATGAAATAAACGTTTGAAATACAAAAGCGACCAAAGTTGGTCGCCACTTGGTCGCTAATTTGGTCAAAATATTGACCTAACTGATCAAACTTGCTAGGTCAAATGTATACTGATATTAGCGACCAAAGTTGGTCGCCAAAGCGGAACCCACCTATCAAATTTTAATAATTATATTATTATTTAAAAAAATTACAAAATTTAAATATATATAATTTAAAATTAGAGACCAATGTTGGTCGCGAACTAAAGGGTAAGAAGATAGCGACCAACTTTGGTCGCAAAAGTGGGACCCAGTTATAAAATTTTAATAATTATATTTATATTACAAAAAAATTATAAAATATAAATACATAAAATTCCAAGTGAGCGACCAAAGTTGGTCGCTAACAGAAATATAGACCAACTTTGGTCGCTAATATGGGACCCACTTCTAACGTTTAACAAATATATTATTTATTTTAAATATTATATAAAATATAAATAAATCTGATTTAAATTTAGCGACCAACTTTGGTCGCTAATTTAAATTTTATGTATAATCAGCGACCAAAGTTGGTCTCTATTTCAATTTTTTAAAATTACTTTTAATTTAATTTAAAATTATATATATATATATATATATATATACACACACACACATACATACATACATATATATACAAGCTATATTCGATATAATATAAGCTAAAATTATATCGAATATAGCTTATAAATATGTATAATATATGTACTTACGCTATACTATGCACTACGTATAAGTGTATTAGCTAATATTATATAGAATATAACTTATATATAAATAATCTATATACTTATGCTATACTATACAATAAGTATAAGTGTATTAGCTAATATTATATCCAATATAGCTTTTATATATATATATATATATATATATATATATATATAT
>MU775166.1:29208-90008 GCA_026770625.1 Nicotiana glauca
AGACTTACGCTATACTATGCACTAAGTATAAGTGCATTAGCTATAAGTGTATGTATGTATATATATACTTACGCTATACTATGCACAAAGTATAAGTGTATTAGGTAGCTTTTATATATATATATATATATATAATATATATACTTATGCTATACTATGCACTAAGTATAAGTGTATTAGCTAATATTATATCGAATATAATATAGCTTATATATATATATACACTTACGCTATACTATTGTAACGACCCGACCGGTCGTTTTAAGCTCTAGCGCGTCATTCAGCAGTTGGAAATCATGAACAACTTCATTTCAGGTATATAGACTTGTGCGTATGGTCAGAGTTAAATTTCGGAAAATTCGGAGTCAAATTGGAAAGAAAATTTTTATTGCGGCAGCCTTAAGTTGAAGAAAATGGCTAAGATTAGAATTTTGAGTAAACGACCTCGGAATTGGGATTCAAAAGTTCCAGCAGGTTCGTATGATGGTTTTGGACTTGGGTGTGTGTCTGGATTTGGTTTTGGATAACCCGTGAGCATTTCAGCGTATATTGTGGAAGTTAGTATTTTAGAATAATTTCATAAATTTGGGTTACAAGTCATTTCAATGTTATATATGTCCGTTTGGGATTTCAAGTTTGGAAATAGCTCAGTATGGTGATTCTGGAGTTGGGAGCGTGATCGGAACTGAATTCGGATGTCCGGATGTCATTTTGAAGTCATTTGGCTAAATATAGAAATTCGAAAGTTTTTGAGAAAATTCGACCAAAAGTGGAAATTTTGATATCGGGGTCGGAATGCAATTTCTGAAAGTTGGGGCAAGCTCGTAATGTCGAATGTGACTTGTGTGCAAAATTTGAAGTCATTCCAAAATGAGTTTGGTAAGGTTTGAGACACTTAGTCTCTTTTAAGGAATCTTAAGTTGGAAAATCAACCAGATATTGACTTATGTGTTAGAGGGCTCGAAATGCAAATTTTATTGTTCATATAGCTTCGTTAGGTAATTTGGGACTAGGAGTGTGTCCGGAATATTTTTGTGATGACCGGTGTAGAATTAAGCTTGAATTGGCAAAGTTAGTATTTAGGCGAATTCCGGTTGATAGGTGAGATTTTGATCCGAGGATCGGAATGGAATTCCGAGAGTTGTTGTAGATTCGTTATGTCATTTTGGACATGTCTCCAAAATTTCAGGCCATTCAGACGTGTTTTGGATAGGTTTTTGATCGAATGCGTGTTTTAGAAGTTTTAAAAGAACTTAAACTTGAATTCGATGTAATTTGATGATTTTGGCGTTAGTTGAGGTGTTTTGATGATTGGAGCAAGTTTGGATAATGTTTAAGACATGTTGGTGCTTTTTGTTGAGGTCCCGGGGGCCTCGGGTGTATTTCGGAAGGTTAACGGATCGATTTAACCATGAACAGTGTCGTAATAGTGCCCCATAACAGTATCCGTGAATAGTACCATGTACCCCGTGAACAGTAACACAGGTGAACAGTAACACAGGGTGAACAGTAACACGAAAATTTCTGGACAGATTGTTTTTGAAATTCTGAAAATATTTTCCATTTTTGCGAATTGGAGCTCGGATAGGGCGATTTTTGGTCAGATTTTCATAGAGAACAACGGGGTAAGTGTTCTTAACTCAATTTTGGTTGTATAACTTGAATATATTACGAGATTTGGCGTTTAATATGAGAATATTTTTGAAAAAGTGTACAAAACCGTCTTGGATAGAATCACGAATTTGAGGGTCGAAATGATATGGGAATTGAATAATTTTAGTATGGTTCGACTCGTGGCGAGATAAGGAACCCGTTGACATAAAAATTTCTGAGTTTCGAGACGTGGGCCCGGGGCTCGGGTTTTGTCAATGTCACGACCCAAAATCCACTAAGGGTCGTGGTGGCGCCGGACACCCTGTCAGACCAGCCAACTAACTTTTCAATTAATTCCTCTTTTAATACTTTTGAAAATCTAAGATTTTTCCTTCCATTTTTATAAATAAAAGTTCACAACTAGAATTCAAATTTAAATAATAATGATTAGTACAAATCCATTGTAAACCATCCCAGAAATCCGGTGTCACAAGTACATGAGCGACTACTGATAAGAGAAATAAAATACAACATCCGTCCGGAACACAGCGGACGGAAAGTAAATACAGTACATTGGAAGGCACTACTCTAGCTGCGGTCGCCTCAAATGATGCAGCTCACCTAGTCCCGGCTTCATCCATGCTGCAATGCCCAATAGGCTGCTAGAGGTATATACACCTGTGCAAAAAAAATGCACAGAAGTGTAGTATGAGTACGTAATCAACGTGTACTCAGTGAGTGTCCCACATAATCCCGAAGGGGTAGAGATGAGATGGTCAACTTTGACACACTCTAGTGGTCCAACGATTATTTATTCTCAATATACATATCAAACAGTGCATTTATTTTCTAATATGATTGTTTTTTTCAGATAGAGGAAACAAGTAAACACATAATTCTTTCATAGAAAATTTTTCGAGATTTCTTTTCATTATTAACAAGATGATCTCGAACCAGAGTGAGGCAGGTAACGACTTAAATAAGTCCAGACAACAACACAAGCATGCGCAAATCATACCGAGGCGACGGCCCGATCCAACAGAAATAAATGTGCACTTGCCGAGGGTCGACGGCGCGCCTATAGATGCATCTATTAATCTGTCAAGGCGTTCGGCCCGTTCCAAAATAAACACACATAGACAGACAATCTGTCAAGAAGTCAACATGGAGCAATTATCCAAGAAAGGCCAATTCTCTTCAATAATTTGAGAAAACAAAGCTTAAGTCTTTTTTGAAATCCATTTATTAATTTAAATATAACATGCTTTTGGGTCCTAGACTACCCGGACAATAGCATAATAGTAGCTACGCACGGACTCTCGTCACCTCGTGCATACGTAGCACCCACAAATAGGAGCACATAATCATTCACTTCACCTATGGGGTAAATTCCCCCTCACAAGATTAGAAAGGAGACTAACTCGCTCCGAGGATCCACAACTAGCATTCTACATTCTTCCGAAGACTCGAATCGATGCACCACGCTCCAAGACTAGCACATGGTTATGCAAATCCATTAATATATGCTAAAATATTCATTACAAACTAATTTATAACAATTCTTAACTTCGAACAAAAGGTTGACCAAAATTCCCTCGGGCCCACGTGCCCGGAAATCCAAAATTTCTCGAAGATAAAGGTTACCCATGATATTAGGAACTCAAATATATGATTTTCTCTTAATTCCATACTGAAAATCGTGACTAAATTCCAAGAATATAATTTTCTAGGTTTCCCACCAAAATCCCAATTTTTCATACTAATTTTCATGCCTAAATCCATGGTATAGTCTTGTATTTAACTTGGAAATAAATAGGAGTGACTTACCTTAATATTGATGATGAAATCCCTCCTTGAAGCTCTCCAAAAATCGCCCCCAAGCGATGCAAAATGGGTGAAATGAACAAAAAATCCCGAAATAAAACAAGCCCTCGCCTCCAGTCATTTTCGCTTTTGCGGACAGTAGGCCGCTTCAGTGGCTTCCCTGTCTTAGCTCCCTTTTCGCTTCTACGATCATACCACCGCAGACGCAGTTCCTCTTTTGCGGAACCTTGACCGCACCTGCGGTCCTTCCCCAAGGCCCTCTCTTCTGCTTCTGCGATGTGCCTTCCGCAGATGCGGTTCCGCTTCTGCGGTCCTCAAGCTTTGGACCAAAAACCGCATCTGCAGTGCCGCTTCTGCAGACAACCAACCGCAGAAGCAAAAAGTACAAGCAACCAGATGCCTTCAGCTCTCTTCCAAATTCCAATTTTGATCCGTTAACCACCCGCAATCCACCCGAGGCCCCCGGAACCCTAACCAATCATACCAACCAACCCCAAAACACATTACGGACCTGCTCGAGGCCTCAAATCACATCAAACAATGCTGAAACCAAGAATCACACCCCGATTCAAGCCTTATGAACTTTAAACTTTTCAACTTCTATTTCCGATGATTAAACCTATCAAATCACGTCCGATTGATCTCAAATTTTGCACACAAGTCATATTTGACATTACGGACCAACTCCAACTTCTGGAATCGAATTCCGACCTCGATATCAAAAAGTCCACTTCCTGTCAAACTTCTCAAAAACCTTCAAATTTCTATCTTTAGCCAAATGGCTTCAAAATAACCCACGTACCTTCGAATTCACTTCCGATCGCGCTCCCAACTCCAGAATCACCGTACGGAGCTACTCCCAGTCTTGGAATTCAAAATGGACATCGATAACGCTGAAATGCACTTCAAGCCAAACTTAAAAAATTTCTTCGAAAATGCTAACTTCCACAATAGGCGCCAAAATGCTCCCGGATTATCCAAAACCCGAATCGGGCATACGCCCAAGTCCAATATCATCATACGAACCTGCTGGAACCTTCAGACCCCGATTCCGAGTTCGTTTACTTAAAAAATCCAATCCTAGTTAATTCTTTCAACTTTAAACTTCTAAAATGAGAATTTGCGTTTAAATTTAACTCTGATCTTTCTGAATTCCAATTCCGACCATGCGAATAAGTCGCAGTACCTGAAATGAAGCTGCTCATGGACTCAGACTGCTAAACGACGTGCTAGGGCCCAAAATGACCGGTCGGGTCATTACATTCTCTCTCACTTAAACATATGTTCGTCCTCGAACATGCTGAGAACTATACTGAAGTAATCTGAAATTGATGTTTAACTTCTCATGCACCTCCCCGTGCTACCACAACTTAGCTGAGCGCATTGGTTCGATAAATTCTGAAGATATTCCCTTTTATTCAAGCAAATAAGCCATAGAGCCCAATTCCAACATCATGAATTCCATGCCAGGCCTATTTCCAACATACGATCACCGTATCAATCACTATACGCTATATTCAAACATGACTGCATAACTCTGCTGAATTCACACTTTGCATCACTTTACTCATAGGACCACAATAACATTTCTGTTTGAATTAATCGAGATTCCATGAATCCGATGCTCCCCATTGCACCTCATGACCTACATAGGTCTTACTCTAACTATTACGATACCGCCATGATGGATGAGATGCTGAAATTCATAATCAACTGCCGAGTCAACTAACCATCGAGTCTATACTTCTGACAAGAAACATTACCACATTCTGAACCAAATAATGACCTTCGCTCCTTAATATACTTCATATAATCAGATTGCACTGATCCTAAATCCCACAATCTCATCTTAGCCAGTACGAACTGCTTAGGCATTAAGCCACTCCGAATGCGATCACAAGTCTCATATGACTAAACAATGTGCGAATTGGCCACCAATCCGAACTCAGCATAAATGGAAATCGAACTCTGGAAGGAATTACCTAACCCCCGCACTAATACGGACTTTCCTTAGAAGATAGGAAGCGAAACACAAAAAAATAGCATATAGAAAACCAGACTCGACATCACACTGTTGCGGCGTGCAACCCGATCCAAATAACAAACCCATGGTGGCGTGCCACTCGTTCCACACATAGATCTCACATAAGGAGATTGCACTTCGAGATAAATTTGCTCATTACAATAAAAATATCGAATTTCAATCGTAAGCACGCTAAGTGCATAGTACCATCCCTGAGAAAACACATAGCGCTATAGGCTACAAAACTCAAGCACAAGTGAGGTACGATACAAGAACTGAATCTTAAGAGCCATTCTGCTCACATAACATCATCTCCATGCGAAACCTTAACACATAAGAATTTACCAAGCCATCTCAAAACTCATACGGCGAAATACATCATTACCCGGAATAGCTGATGACAAAATAACACCCCGACTGTTCCTCCATAACGAACGCTCGCTGAAACGAACACCACTGGCCTAATATAAAGCCCTGTTCACATATAAATAAATCCACTAAGCTCAAGCCAAATTTCTGATTGCACCAACTTGGCTAATAACCTTTAAAAGGTCCATAGTAACTCCCTTTGCCTCATCACAGGTAAGAACAACCATCATAACCGGAGCAACCTCCTCAGTTCATAACCCAATAAACAATGTGCCATTCAGGCATAAATTCTATTGAAAAGATATTTCCACAATCCTCATACTTGGTTTAAATCTTTAGTCAGTCAAGTGACTACATGTCACACTTATACAATCTTCCCGTGGGGCATGATCCCACAATCTTCCAAGTTAAATAACAGATTTGCACATCTAAACCATCGAACGCGCCAAAGCTGAAAAGTGATCAAGAATTCTTTACCAGGATGCAAAGCCTCTTTCACAACACATCGATCGCAGGTGACGCTGAAGAAACTACCAATTTACTTTAATCATTCAACCCTTTCCTTGCTCATCCGAGCCCGTGATATCCTTGCCAATACCGAACTGCAACCTTGATCCTCACTCCGAATTTCCATGCTACTCACTGCACCCAACGTGCCAATATACGATAGAACACGATTTTCATCTTAACTCCTAAATAATTAATATTTTAACACTTCATCATATAAGAACTTTGCACTTAACTCACTTCAGGAGAATCATAGAAATACACAGGTAATTTTCCATAACCGTAGAATGTGCAAATCTGCAAGTAGTGGTCCAAGACACCATAGCCCTTCCGGAATCTACTTCCACATAACAAGCCACAATAGAAGAATGCCCCTGATAAATCATCGATCACGGCGGCCGACAGGCCTCACACATACCCTCACAATTCATACACGTAACTTGATCTCACGGACCGAACTAATCACTGGCCCCAATATGCCAATTCAACTATGGCTAGTCAATTTACCTTCTTCCAATTCCTCCTTTCTTGCCCTAAAAATAAGACTAAATCCATTCAACACATAACATACTCCATCTACACTCACCCCGAGTGTCCTTGAATCACGAGACCAGGCCGTCTCAAATCCCTCGAACTATTTCATATCCTTTAGATGCTACACCACAAGTCAAAATTTTATAGAACATTCAACGCCTCTTCCCATAAGCTGCTACAAAGCTTGATTCTTAACTGTACTTATAGGCTCGAAATCATCGGGCACCACACTTTAACTTCTGAATTCACTGGGGACCATTATTGAGAGCCACCCGCTCTGACTTGGTCCCGAATATACCTCATTCCATAGATCTTATAACACATGAATACTCTCTCGGTGAGGCACCAGGCGAAAATCACTTTCTCTGAAATTTATATCCTTAGAAGGCATAAAACCTGGACCTTTTTCCAAGTCCGGACATGAGCCAATAAAGCCAACCATCGCATGCCTCCAACAATTCATTTGCTAGAATTACCACTTATGGTCTTTTCTCATAGCTGAAATAATCCATCAATATGCTAATATCCAGAAATCATGCAAGTAGTTAATCATACAGCCCAATCACAAGCGGTGGGACTCTCCCACTTAGCTTGAAGCCATCATTCCTCCATTCTTGAGTTCGCCCGACCTTTTTACCTCTTATTGACATAACCTCCCATTATAAGTTATCACAATTTCTCGGAATCTTCCTGTAAATCCACATCTTTCATATTTTGAATCGTTAACCACATTCGCACATCCGATCTCTTTGTTGAACAACCAATATAGTCCTTTGCAGAAGCTTCGCCAACCACGCGACCGCTAACCTACTCACGGGGAACAACCCACCTAGGGGAAATCACCTCCCGACATCTTCCCACGCTACTGCATAGGGTACATTTACTATGACACCAATCGCCCATCCTGAGTCTGAGCTCACCTTCCAATTGCACAAGTTCATTCGCTCCTCGTAGACATCAGTTAAATATGCGGCAACATCCTTCCAATTTCAGGGTTATGATGCACCCTTCTCCATTTTAAGCAGCTCCTTTATGCCATATCAATCTTCTGCCTCATAGTAGCCCATACTTTACATCATACCCGCAGGATTCAACCACCAATCATTAAAATCCCCCAATTTGATCCAAACTCGCTTTAAGGCACGTAGTCATCCTACTACCAAGCCCATATGCAACACCCGCCACTCTCCCACTTTGGCAGAACTCATCCCTTTAATTAACTACTCGACCTTGCTCCTCATACTCGGCCTTCCAGAAGTTTTAAACACCACCTGACACTTCCCACATGTCCTTCCTCATACTTTACTGCTCAATTGTTGCCTTAAATGAAATCTATCTTCGTGGCACTTGAACCCACCATTGTTACTAACTTTAAACCTTTCCAAAGGTCATCTTTATCAACCCGTCAACATTAGAAATTCTGATTCAATCTTGAACCACCGCACCATACGACAACTGACAGTCGTATCTCCAATACTATTTCACAATATCCTGCCATAAAGGTGAATTGTAACAGATTATAACATCGACAAACTTCATACGTTCCAATATGACCACGACACCCCATCATATAAGAAAAGCTCGACCACGCTTGCAAATACCAAGTCTCATTACTTTTACTAGCCCACATCTAACATTCTTAATCCGACTACCTTTTTCCCCTGCTAAAAATAAAATACTGAATCCCTTGATTACACGCTGAGTAAACCTCCCTTCAATTCATCCACTGCCCCGACACGTGGGCAAATATCCTACTATTAGAACAACACTGCGAAAAATCGCTCATGAGCATTATGGCAACCTGTGCCTAGCCTCAAGGCTCTTAGAAGTCCTGTCACTGAGCTGAACAATAGAATACCCTTCCATAAAGGGACTATAATAGTCCAATAAGCTATACCGGGAAAATCATACCGCACCACATTTGTAGTGCCATTTCAGTTCTTCAAATTCTCGATTTCTAGCAAGCGCTCGCGTCGCGTGAGATTGAGTGAGAAGGAATCAAAGCCATAAGCCTTAAAGGAATAGAACCGCACTATCAGGAAATCAAGAAGGGAAGTACTCCTAACAGCCTTGTAGCCTCCCGAGGATAAGTACAGATGTCTGCATACCGATCTGCGAGACTCTACTAGACTTGCTCATGACTCGTGAGACCAACAGGAACCTAGTGCTCTGGTACCATGTTGTCACGACCCAAAATCCACAAAGGGTCGTGGTGGCGTCGGACACCTCTATCAGGCCAGCCAACTAACTTTTCAATTAATTCCTCTTTTAATACTTTTTAAAATCTAAGGTTTTCCTTCCATTTTTATAAATAAAAGTTCACTACTAGAATTCAAATTTAAATAATAACGATTAGTACAAATCCGTTGTAAACCATCCCAGAAACCTGGTGTCATAAGTACATGAGCGACTACTGATAAGAGAAGTACAATACAACATCCGCCTAGAATATAGTGGACAGAAAGTAAATACAGTACATTGGAAGGAACTACTCTAGCTGCGGTCGCCTCAAATGATGCAGCTCACCTAGTCCAAGCGTCATCCATGCTGCTACACCTAATAGGCTGCTAGAGGTATATACACATGTGTAACAAAAATGCACAAAAGTGTAGTATGAGTACGTAATCAACGTGTACTCAGTGATTGTCCCGCCTAATACCGAAGGGGTAGAGAAGAGATGGTCAACTTTGACACGCTCTAATGGTCCAGCGATTATTTATTCTCAATATACATATCAAACAATGGATTTATTTTCTAACATGATTTTTTTTCAGATAGAGGAAACAAGTAAACACATAATTCTTTCATAGGAAATTTTCCAAGATTTCTTTTCATTATTAACAAGATGATCTCGAGCCGGAATGAGGCATGTAACGACGTAAATAAGTCCAGGTAGTAACACAAGCATGCGCAAATCATACTGAGGCGACGGCCCGATCCAACAGAAATAAATGTGTAATTGTCGAGGGTCGACGTCGCGCCTATAGATGCATCTATTAATCTGTCGAGGCATTCGGCTCGTTCCAAAATAAACACACACAGACAGACAATCAGTCAAGAAGTCAACATGGAGCAATTATCCAAGAAAGGCCAATTCTCTCTAATAATTTGAGAAAACAAAGCTTAAGTCTTTTTAGAAATCCATTTATTAATTTAATGTGATCTAAGCAATTCAAACCATCAAAGGGTTCACAATTAATTCAAATATAACATGCTTTTGGGTCCTAGACTACCCGGACAATAGCATAATAGTAGCTACGCATGGACTCTCGTCACCTCATGCGTATGTAGCCACCACAAATAGAAGCACATAATCATTCACTTCACCTATGGGGTAAATTCCCCCTCACAAGATTAGAAAGGAGACTCACCTCGATCCGAGGATCCATAACCAACATTCTACATTCTTTCGAAGACTCCAATCGATGCACCACACTCCAAGACTAGCCAATGGTTACGCAAATCCATTAATGTATGCTCAAATATTCATTACAAACTAATTTATAACAATTTTTAACTCTGAACACGTGCTCAAAAATCCGAAATTTCTCGAAGTTAAAGGTTACCCATGACCTTAGGAACTCAAATATATGATTTTCTCTTAATTCCATGCTCAAAATCGTGAATAATTTCCAAGAAATTAATTTTCTTGGTTTCCCACCAAAATCCCAAATTTTCATACTAATTTTCATGCCTAAATCCATTGTATAGTCTTCTATTTAACTTGGAAATAAATAGGAGTGACTTACCTTAATATTGATGATGAAATCCCTCCTTGAAACTCTCCAAAAAATCGCCCCAAGCCATAGAAAATGGGTGAAATGAACCAAAAATCCCGATTTAAAACAAGCCCCTACTTCCAGTCATTTCTGCTTTTGCGGAATTATAGCCGCTTATGCGGCTCCGCTTTTGCGGACAATAGGCCGTTTTTGTAGCTTCCCTCGCTTAGCCCCCTTTTCGCTTCTGCGATCATACTACCGCAGATGCGGTTCCGCTTTTGCGGAGCCTTGACTGCACTTGCGGTCTTTCCCCAAGGCCCTCTCTTCCGCTTCTATGATGCCCCTTCCGCAGACGCGATTCCGCTTCTGTGGAATTTAGACCACATCTACGGTCCTCAAGCTTTGGACTAAAAACCACATCTACGGCTCCCAGTTCACCTCTGCGGTGCCGCTTCTACGGTCAACCATCCGCAGAAGCGAAAATACCAGCAACCAAATGCCTTCAGCTCTCTTCCAAATTCCAATTTCGATCCGTTAACCACCCAGAATCCACCTAAGGCCCCCGGGACCCCAACCAACCATACCAACCAACACCAAAAAACATTACGGACCTGCTCGAGGCCTCAAATTACATCAAACAATGCTGAAACCAAGAATCATACCCTAATTCAAGCCTTATGAACTTTGAACTTTTCAACTTCTATTTCTGATGCTTAAACCTATCAAATCACGTTCGATTTACCTCAAATTTTGCACACAAGTCATATTTTGACATTACGGACCTACTCCAACTTCCAGAATCGCATTCTGACCCCGATATCAAAAAGTCAACTTCCGGTCAAACTTCTCAAAAACCTTCAAATTTCTATCTTTAGCCAAATGGCTTCAAAATAACCCACGGACCTCCGAATTCATTTTTGATCGCGCTCCCAACTCCAGAATCACCGTACGGAGCTACTCCTAGTCTCAGAATTCCAAAAGGACATTGATAACACTGAAATGCACTTCAAGCCAAACTTAAAAAATTTCTTCCAAAATGCTAACTTCCACAATAGGCTCCAAAACGCTCCCGGATTATCCAAAACCCGAACCGGTCATACGCCCAAGTCTGATATCATCATACGAACCTGCTGGAACCTTCAGATCCCGATTCCGAGGTCATTTACTCAAAAATACAATCCTAGTTCATTCTTTCAACTTTAAACTTCTGAAATGAGAATTTTCATTTAAATTTAACTTCATTCTTTCTGAATTCCAATTCCGACCATGTGAACAAGTCGCAATACCTTAAATGAAGCTGCTCATGGCCTCCGACTGCTGAACGACGCGCTAGGGCTCAAAATGACCGGTCGGTTCGTTACAATAAAATTCGTGAATTTTGATATTTTTTGATTGCTTTCAATTGGGAGTTGTCTCTTGAGTATAATGCAACATATTCGTTGTGATTTTGGGCAAATTCGTCGCGCGAGGAAGCCAATTCGAGAGGCAAGGGCATAGCGAGCTAGACATTTGTCACAACCCCTGTTCGCCCTCTGTGAACATGGCGTGATGGCACCTAGTCCCTACAATTAGGTAAGCCTAACAATGCGAAATTAGTACAGCTTGCCGAAAACAAACTAACTTGCGGAAGCAAACAACTAAAATTTTTCTATATATAAGTGCCTCTTGGAATAACACAACCCATATCATGAAATCCATCACAAACTCCCAAAACCCGGAAACTCATAGGAAACACAGGCTAATAGAAAGGAAATACACTGCTCTAACTCCAGAATGTCTACACAATCGAAAGAAAGGAAAGTCATATACTAAAGCTGGAATAAGATAGAGACTTCTGGTCTGCGGACGTGGCAGATATACCTCAAAGTCTCTGCTAGATCTGTCCTCCATGAGGATAGTACGCCTGGGTGGAGGTACCTGGAGCTGCACATGAAAAACATGCGCAGAAGAGGCATGAGTACAGCACAGCGGTACTCAATAAGTGCCAAGACTAACCTCGGTTGGGTAGTGACGAGGAAGGTCAGGGCCCTACTCAGATAAAAATATAATAATAAATTAACAACAATATGAAATAAACAGAGATAACGAGATACAACTATTGAGTAAATCGAATTACGCTAAAATTAATACGCAGAAAATAAGATAACACGGAGTAAACAGCTCAATACCAACACCAATAAAGAGGATCTCCCAGGATACCGTCCTGTAGCCCATTTTATCAATCTATCCGAGGAGCTCCCGTGATACCGTCCCGTAGTCCACCGTATGAATATATCTGAAGGATCTCCCGGATACCATCCCGTAGTCCAACTATCAATGTGAAGGGGGATCTATCAGAAATCTAACCTGTAGTCCAAAAGTAAATATGCAGGGGGATCTCCCGGGAATCTAACCCGTAGTCCCAAAGTAAATGTGTAGGGGGATCTCCCGGGAATCTAACCCGTAGTCCCAAAGTAAACAAACAAGGGGGAGCTACCGGAATTCCACATTCGTAGTCCCAATATAAATACACAACCAAAATTAGAGAATATTTAGAATAAAGTACAACAATACAAGACACAGATAGCTCTAACCTAGCATGCTCCACGTAATGCAATTAAGGAAAATTAAGCAAGTAGGAAATTTGGATCAACTAAACATGCTTTTCTACACTAGCACAGAATATAACGGCGGGTAGAATAAAGCAAGTACGAAAGAAACTCAGTTCAAATATTTTTAAGTAAAAATTCGGGTTTTCAACAATTAGCTCAAGTACGTGCTCGTCACCTCACGTACAAGGCATTCAATTACAAAATATCACATCATAAGGGGAAAGGTCCCCCACACAAGGTTAGACAAGCCATTTACCTCAAACCGGCTCAAAATATAGAGATCACGCCTTTGCCACGAGTATCCGACTCCAAATGGCCCAAATCTATTCAATTCAATTACATATCATAAATAATATTTCAAACAACTGATTCCTCTATAAAAATTAAAGCTAGGGTGCGAAAATAGGTAAAATGACCAAAACTCCCCTCAAGCCAACGTCTTAGAATCGAATAATTTTCTCATTTTCGGAACCCTTGTACTCTCATGAGTCTAACCATATAAAAATCTCCCAAATCGGAGGTCAAATGCCCACTCGAAATCCAACAGTTTAGCCAATGAAGTTTTACCCCAAATTACCCAATTGTTGATCTTAAATTCGAATTCCAATGATGTATTTAGCTATATAATGATGTAATATAATGAAAAGGGATCAAAGAAATGTTACCTAATGATTTTCTCTTCAAAACCCACTCAAAGTCGCCTTCTCCCGAGCTCTCAACTAATTTTCCAACTTATGAAATTAAAACCTCGAAACTGCTATTTCTGAACAGTCAATTCTGCTTCTGTAGTCCCGCTTATACGGAAGACCAACCGCTTCTGTGGTTTTCACTTAAGGGCCGGATTCCGCTTCTGCGGAGGAATAACCGCTTTTTCGATACCGCCTATGCGTAAAAACAACCACTTCTGCGGTTCCCAAACCGCAGAAGCGAAAAGATACCAGAAGCAGCAGAGCTGCTACTTCTCAACTTCCAAAATTTTTCGTTAATCTCCCGAATTCATCCCGAGCCCCCCGGGACCTTGACCAAAAACACCAATACCACCTAATACCTTATTCAAACTTGTACGAACCTTGAAAACACCTAAAACAACATCAGAAACCCAAATTAATCAAAGATTCAAGCCTAAGAACTTCAAATTTCTTCCAAATACGCTTTTGACCAAAAACCTAACCAAAACGTGTTCGAATTACCTGAAGTTTTGTGTGCACATCCCAAATGACATGACGGAGCTACTGCAACTTCTGAAATTCCATTCCGACCTTCGGATCAAAAATTCACTATTGGACCAAAAATATCAAAAATACAAACATCGGCATTTTAAGCCTAAATGAGCTACGGACCTCCAAAATACATTCCGAACACGCTCCCAACCCTGAATTTACCTAACAGAGCTAACAGAGCCATCAGATTTCCATTCCGAGGCCGTCTTCACACTGTTCTAATTACGGGCCATTTTTCAAGTCTTAAGCTCTAATTTAGGGACTAAGTGTCCCAAAACACTCTAAATCCTAACACCGAATATCCCTGCAAACCAAAATAGCAGAAATGAACTTAGGGGGAAGCAGTTAATGGGTGATCGGGGCATAAATTCCAAAAATGACCGGCCGGATCGTTACATCCTCCTACACTTAAACATTCGTTTGTCCTCGAACGAGCATTGAGAACATACCTGAAGTAGTCAAAATATGAGTGTACAAGTTGCGCATATCCTGCTCGGTCTCCCAAGTCTCCTCATCGGCCGGCTAAACCCGTCACTGAACCTTTACTAAAGCAATATTCTTTGACCTTAACTTCCTGATCTGCCTGTGCGAAATAGCCACTGGCTCCTCAATATAGGTCAGATCCTTGTCTAACTGGACTGAACTGAAGTCCAACACGTGCGATGAATCACCGTAAATACCTCTGGTACATCGAAACATGAAATATCAGATGAACTTCGGCCAAGCTAGGAGGTAAGGAAAGCTCATAAGCAACCGCCCCAACTCGCCTCAAGATCTCAAAAGGGACAATAAATCTCGGACTCAGCTTTCCTTTATTCCTGAACATCATGGCGCCTTTCGTAGGTGAGACCCGAAGCAGAACCCACTCACCAACTATATATGAAACATCATGAACCTTCCTGTCCACATAACTCTTATGTCTGGACTGGGCTGTACGGAGTCTATCCTGAATTACCTTATGTGATGACCCGACCCGTTGTCTCATGTATTTCTATCCGGTTTTCCCCGTTTTATGCCTCTACATGTTTCATTATATGTGTTACGTAAATTTGAAGTAATTCGGATAGATTTTGGTTGGAAATGAGATAATTAGTCTCTTGAGGGAAAGTTTGGTTTGGAATAGTCAACCGGATATTGACTTGTGAGTTAGAGGGCTCAGAATGGATTTCCGATGATTCGGTAAGTTTTGAGGGATGATTTAAGGCCTAGGAGAGCAATCGGAAGTGAATTTGGAGGCCCGGTGTAAAATTTAGCCTATTTTGGTGAAGTTAGGATTTTGGCGAAATCCAGTTGGTATGCGAGATTTTGATCCGAGGGTCGAAATAGGATTTCGAGAGTTGCAGTAGCTTTATTAGGCGATTTTGGATGTGTGTGCAAAATTTTAGTAGATTCGGAGGTGTTTAGGTCGGGTTTTTGATCGAATGCGAGTATTGGAAGTTTTAGTTTAACTTAGGCTTGAATCCTTTGTGATATAATGATTTTTGTGTTGTTGGATGTGTTTTTAGGATTGGAACAAGTTTGAATGAGGTTTTAGGACGTGTTTGTGCTTTTGGTTGAGGTCCTGGGGGCCTCGGGGTGATTTTAGGTGGTTAAACGGACCAAATTTGGCCTTAAAAGATAGTCGCGTTTGCGTGGGTGATGTCGCGAACGCGTAGAGGAAATGTGAGGGCAGGAAAAGTTGGCCTTCGCGTTCGCATTTAACGGCTCGCGTTCCCAGAAGGTCGCCTGGCGGTGCTTCGCGTTCGCGTAGGTAAAGACGCGTTCGCATAGGGTCTGGAGCCTGGAGCTTCGCGTTAGCAGTTGCGCAGACGCGTTCGCGAAGAGGAAATTTTGGTCGAGTGGAATTTGGTCATCGTGAACGCGAGAGGACCCTCGCGTTCGCATAGAAGGAATTACATCTGGACAGAAGGCTTTTTAATGAAATTTCATCCGCGAGCCTATTCATTTTTCCTTTATTTTTGAACACCTTGGGAGCTTTTTGGCAGAGATTGAAGGGGGTTTCTATGGGAATTGATTGGAGGTGAGTGTCATGACTTAGAAACATCATTTTATTGAAGAATCAACCTTAAATTCTTGGAAATTTGGGTAAAAATTGGAAGAACTAGGGCTTGGTTTTTGAAATGAAAATTTGGGATTTGATCGCCCATTTGAGCTCTGATTTTGATGAATTTTATATGTATAGACTCGTGGCGAGATGAGGAACATTTTGGTGTAAAATTTTCTGGATTACGAGAAGTGGGCTTGGGGCTCGGGTTTTGGTAATTTTGCATTTTTCGATACTTTTTGAGTCTTTTCAATTGGGTTATATTCCCTTATTCTATTGTAATGTATTCGTTGTGGTTTGGCCAGATTCGACGCGCGAGGAGGTCGATTTGAGAGGAAAGGGCATTGCGGGCTAGTCTTCGGCCGGCTAGAGGTGAGTAATGCTTGTAAATGCTGTGCTGAGGGTTTGAAACCCCGGACTTTCATATCGTAACGCTATATTGAGGCGTGACACGCACTCCATGACGAGTTCGAGGTCGGTTTTTATCGGGGGATTGTGACTTGGTCCATCCCGTGTGATATTCCTACTAGATTGGTGACTGATGCACATCCCTTATTGATATTCATTGGGCTTGTTGCCATGTTTGGGGCCTTGTGCCGACTTGTAAAAATCCTTCAGGGATTGGTATTCTTGTTCATGCATGCATTTTCATATCATTTGGTCTCAGTCCAAAGTTTTTATACTGTTTTGCAAACTCTGCCACATTTCTAAGTTTTTAACACTCAAATGACTTCTTAAATGATATTTCGGGCTGAGGATTACTATTTCATAATGTTTTCTGGACTGAGCATGGATCGGGTTGCGCGCCGCAGCAGTAACTTGAAGTAGTGGTAACAATGATACTGTAGGATGTGACTTGAAACAGTGGTAACAATGGCACTGTATGATGTAAATTGGTCAGGTAACATTGGCTGACCGGTCAGGTAACATTGACTAACGAATATATTGCACTTGGGCTGTAGGAGCCCCTCCGGAGTCTGTACACACCCCAGTGAGCGCCGTCGATATTAAATCATATGCATGGTTGGCTCGAGGTACACGCCACAGCGGTACTGGATTGTACTGTCATATGCATTGCATTGCAGTCATGCATTTGCACTTTTATTTGTTGTTCAGCTGTAAGTTTCACATATTACTGTATTATTGGATTTTTAGCTTACCTTGTGTATTTTCTATATTTTCTTGTCTTCGGACTGTATTTATTTGTATTACTCACTGGGTCAGAGTACTCACTTTACTCCCTGCACCTTGTGTGCAAATCCAGAGCAGTCACAGGCTGAGTAGATCCAGCAATTCAACAGATACAGCTTTCCGGGAGTGTCAAGGTAGCTGCACGGCGTTCGCAGCCATTGACTTTCTCCCTTCCATCCTTATCTCTATTTTTTTTCGCACTTTCAGCTTAGACAGATTTTGTTTTGGTACAACATTATGTATTCTAGAGGCTCAGATTCGTGACATCGGGTCCTAGTGGGATTATTTCATGTATTTTGTTATTTTCGCACTTTTCAGTAAATGCAGATTCCTATTATATTGTGTTATCACTTATGAAATCTATCTATGTTTGTGGAAATTATGGTGACAAGGTCGGGCTTGCCTAGTAGTGTGCTGGGCACCATCACGATCGGGTTGGGGTCGTGACAAGTTGGTATCAGAGCCTAGGTTACTTGATCTCGCGAGTCATGAGCCGGTTTAGTAGAGTCTCGCAGATCGGTACGTAGACGTCCGTGCCTATCCTCGGGAAGCTGCAGAATCTTTAGGAAAACTTCACATTCTTGGAATTCTTATCGTGCGACTTTTTTGATCCGAGAACTAAATTTTGTTATTCTATTCTCTCGCAGATGGCGAGGAAATGCGCTACCGGAGGAGACGGACGACCACCAGTACCACCCGTTGTGGGCACCAGAGGCTGTGGGCGCGCATGGTCGAGGCAGAGCCGCAGGGGCAGCAACTGTTGACCCACCAGTTGCCCCGGCTCTGGATCAGACTCCAACTGGAGAGACTTCAGCAGTACCTGCTCAGGCACCAACTGTTCCTATTGTGGTTCCTGGTCTTCAGGAGGCCCTAGCTCAAATTCTATCAGATTGCACTGGCCTGGCTCAGGCAGTCTCAACTACTACTGCGGCAACTACTTCGCAGGCTAGAAGAGGCAATCAGACCCCCGCTGCTTGCACACCTGAGCAGGGAGTGCAGGGTTTGCAGACACCAGAGGCACCACCAGTTTAGCAGATTTCCCCAGTTCAGTAGGTTGCCCCGGTTTAGGATTTTGTGGTTCCGGTTGTGCCAGACAATGAGCAGCGTCATCTTGAGAGGTTCGGCAGGCTTTCACCTCCTACTTTTAGTGGTTCTCAGGGCGAGGATGCCCAGGGTTTTCTCGACAAGTGTCGACGTATGCTTCGGACAGCGGGGATCTTGGAGTCAAGCGGGATATCATTTACTACTTTTCAGTTCTCTAGAGTAGCCTTTACTTGGTGGGAGGCTTATGAGCGGTGTAGGCCGGTGGGTGCAGTGCCTTTGTCATGGTAGGAGTTCTCCACTCTCTTCCTGGAGAAGTGGGTACCGCGGTCTTAGAGGGAGGAGCTGCGTAGGCAGTTTGAGTACCTTCGTCAGGGATATATGACTCTGACACAGTATGAGGTGAGATTTTCGGAGTTGGCTCGATATGCTCCGTGGATGGCCCCGACTGATCAAGAGAGGATTTGGAGGTTTGTGGATGGGCTTACCTATCCCATCCGTATTCTGATGCCCCGAGAGAGGGTTCTGAGCCATACCTTTGAGGATGCAGTGGATATTGCTCGTGATATTGAGATGGCTCGCCGTCAGGAGCGAGAGAAGAGGGAGGCCAAGAGGCCTCGAGGATCGGGTAGCTTCAGTAGTGCCCTGTCTAGGGGCCAGGGTCAGCAGAGCAGAGGTCGTTCTTTCAGGCCTCATCAATCGGCTCATCCCGAGTATCATGGGGCGTCTTCAGGCCATGGTCATCAGGGGTTCCAGCAGGGCCAGTCTTCACTTAGTGCCCTCTCAGCTCAGAGTTCATCATATGACTCTTCAGCTCAGGGTTCTTCTGCGCATAGCGCATCAGCTGGTCATTCTGGTGCGAGAGGTTCCCTTCAGTCCCCTTCTCTTGCACCTGGTAGTTGTTTTGAGTGCGGCGAGTTTGGTCACATGAAGAGGCATTGTCCTCGACTTTTTGGTAGTCAGTCTCAGCAGATGGATCAACCCTCATCTTCTGCTCCTATTTTATCAGCACCCACTCAGTCAGCTAGGGGTAGAGGCCAGGTAGCCAGAGGCGCCCCAGCAGTGGGGGCGGAACTAGCGGTGGTCAGGCTCGATTCTATGCTCTTCCAGACATGAGAGACGCCATTGCTTCAGATGTTGTTATCACAGGTATTATTTCAGTTTTCCACAAAGATGCCTCTATATTTTTTGATCCCGGTTCTACCTATTCTTATGTGTCATCATATTTTGCTCATCATTTGGGTATGACCCGAGGGTGTCTTGCTTTACCTGTACACGTATCTACCCCGGTGGGTGATACTATTGTTGTGGACCATGTATATCGGTCTTGTCTTGTTACTATTGGGGGTCTTGAGACCCGAGTTGATTTATTGCTTTTTAGCATGGTAGACTTTTATGTTATTCTGGGCATGGACTGGTTATCTCCGTGTCATGCTATTCTGGACTATCATGCAAAGACGGTCACCTTGGCTATGCCAGGTGTTCCGAGGATCGAGTGGCATGGTATGACTGATTATATCCCTATCAGGGTTATATCTTTCTTGAAGGACCAGCGCATGGTTGGGAAGGGTTGTCTATCATATTTGGCCTTCGTGCGTGATGTTGGAGCTGAGGCTCCCAGTATAGATACTGTTCCCGTTGTGAGGGATTTCCCTGATGTATTTCCTACAGACCTGCTGGGTATGCCCCCGGACAGGGACATTAATTTTTGTATTGAACTGGTGTCGGGCACCAAGCCTATTTCCATTCCGCCGTATCGTATGGCACCAGCTGAGTTAAAAGAATTTAAGGATCAGCTTCAGGAACTCCTAGAAAAGGGGTTTATTTGGTCGAGTGTGTCACCGTGGGGTGCACCTGTGTTATTTGTGAAGAAGAAAGATGGCACAATGAGAATGTGCATTGATTACAGACAGTTTAACAAAGTAACAGTGAAGAACAAGTATCCTGTGCCTCGCATCGATGATTTGTTTGATCAGCTGCAGGGAGCGAGGGTATTCTCGAAGATTGATCTTCGTTCAGGCTATCACCAGCTAAAGATTATGGATTCTGATATTATAAAGACAGCTTTCAGAACGAGAGATGGGCATTATGAGTTTCTAGTTATGTCTTTTGGGCTGACTAATGCCCCAGCCGCGTTCATGCATTTGATGAATAACGTGTTTCGGCCGTATCTGGATTCAATTGTGATTGTGTTTATTGATGACATCCTGGTGTACTCGCGTAGCCAAGAGGAGCATGCTTAACATTTGAGAGTAGTATTATAGAGATTTAGGGAGGTGAAGCTTTATGCAAAGTTCTCCAAGTGTGAGTTCTGGCTTGGGTCTGTGGCTTTTCTGGGACACGTGGTGTCTAGTGATGGTATTCAGGTTGACCCAAAGAAGATAGAGGCGGTGCAGAGTTGGCCTAGACCGTCCTCGGCCATAGAGATTCGTAGCTTCCTCAGTTTGGCAGGTTATTATTACTGGTTCGTTCAGGGTTTCTCATCTATTGCCTCGCCCTTGACCAAGTTGACGCAGAAAGGTGCGCCGTTTATATGGTCAGATGAGTGCGAGGAGAGCTTTCAGAAGCTCAACACAGCTTTGACCACAGCTCCAGTGTTAGTCTTACCGTCAGCTTCAGGTTCTTACACCTTTTTTGTGATGCTTCGAGAGTCGGGATTGGTTGTGTATTGATGTAGGAGGGTAGAGTGATTGCTTATGCTTCTCGACAGTTGAAGCCCCATGAGAAGAACTACCCTGTTCATGACTTAGATTTGGCTTCCATAGTTCATGCCTTGAAGATTTGGAGGCACTATTTATATGGAGTATCATGCGAGCTATTCACCGATCATCGCAGTCTTCAAAATTTTTTCAAACAAAAGGATCTCAATTTGAGGCAGCGGAGGTGGCTTGAGTTTCTTAAGGACTATGATATGACTATTTTGTATCATCCGGCCAATGTGGTGGCCGATGCTTTGAGCCGAAAGGCGGTGAGTATGGGTAGCTTGGCGTATATTCCAGTTGAGGAAAGGCCCTTTGCAGTTGACGTGCAGGCTTTGGCCAATCGATTGGTTCGGTTAGATATTTCAGAGCCCAGTCGGGTATTGGCTTGCGTGGTTTCTCGGTCTTCCTTATATGATCGCATCAGAGTGCGCTAGTATGATGATCCGCATTTGCTTGTCCTCAAGGACAGAGTCCAGCACGGAGATGCTAGAGATGTGACTATAGGTGATGATGGAGTGTTAAGGATGCAGGGCCGGATTATTTTGCCCAATGTGGATGGGCTTAGAGATTTGATACCTGAGGAGGCCCACAGCTCACTGTATTCCATCCATCCGGGAGCTGCGAAGATGTACCAGGACTTGAGACAACATTACTGGTGGAGGAGAATGAAGAAAGACATTGTGGGATTTGTGGCTCGATGCCTCAACTATCAGCAGGTGAAATATGAGCATTAGAGACTGGGCGGTTTGCTACAGCAAATGGTTATTCCTGAGCGAAAATGGGAGAGAGTTACCATGGATTTTGTGAGTGGTCTTCCTTGCACTTTGAAGAAGTTCAATTCGATTTGGGTCATTATGGATCGGCTGACCAAGTCCGCGCATTTCATTCTGGTGTGTACCACATATTCTTCAGAGCGGCTGGCAGGGATCTTTATTCGAGAGATTGTTCGGTTGCATGGTGTTATGGTTTCTATTGTATCGGATAGAGGTACTCAGTTCACTTTTCAGTTTTGGAGGACTTTTTAGCATGAGTTGGGTACTCAGGTGGAGCTGAGTTCAGCATTTCATCCTCAGATGGACGGACAGTCCGAGCGTACCATTCAGATATTGGAGGAAATGTTGCGTGCCTATGTGATTGATTTCGGAGGTTCTTGGGATGATTTTCTACCTCTTGCAGAGTTTGCCTACAACAACAGCTATCAGTCTATTATTCAGATGGCACCGTATGAGGCCTTGTATGGTAGGCGGTGTAGATCTCCAGTCGGTTGGTTTGTGCCCGGCGAGGCTAGGTTGTTGGGGACTGAGTTGGTTCAGGATGCCTTAGATAAGGTAAAAATGATCCAGGAGAGACTTCGTACTGCTCAGTCGTGTCAGAAGAGTTATGCGGACCGGAAGGTCTGAGATGTATCTTATATGGTGGGCGAGAAGGTCTTGCTGAAGGTTTCGCCTATGAAGGGCATCATGCGGTTCGGGAAGAAAGGGAAGCTGAGTCCGAGGTTCATTGGACCTTTTGAGGTGCTTAGAAGGATTGGGGAGGTGGCCTATATGCTCGCCTTTCCACCCAGCTTGTCGGGCGCTTATCCAGTATTCCATGTTTCCATACTCCGGAAGTATGTTAGGGACCCGTCTCATGTATTGGATTTCTGCACGGTTCAGTTGGATGACGATTTGATTTATGATGTGGAGCCAGTGGCTATTTTGGGTCGCGAGGTTCGGAAATTGAGGTCAAAGGATATAGCTTCGATGAAGGTGTAGTGGAGAGGTCGGCCCGTGGAGGAGGCTACCTGGGAGACCGAGCAGGAGATGCAGAGTAGATACCCTCATCAATTTGAGACTTCAGGTATGTTTCTTGACCCGCTCGAGGATGAGCGTTTGTTTTAGTTGGGGAGGATGTGACGACCCGACCCGTCATCTCATGTATTTCCGTCCCGTTTTCCCTATTTTATGCCTCTACATGTTTCATTATATGTGTTTGGTGAATTTGAAGTAATTCAGATAGATTTTGGTTGGAAATGAGACAATTAGTCTCTTGAGGGAAAGTTTGGTTTGGAATAGTCAACCGGATGTTGACTTGTGAGTTAGAGGGCTCAGAATGGATTTTCGATGATTCGGTTAGTTTCAAGGGATGATTTAAGGCCTAGGATAGCAATCGGAAGTGAATTTGGAGGCTCGGTGTAGAAGTTAGCCTATTTTGGTGAGGTTAGGATTTTGGCGAAATCCGGTTGGTATGCGAGATTTTGATCCGAGGGTCGGAATGGAATTCCAAGAGTTGTAGTTGCTTCGTTAGGTGATTTTGGATGTGTGTGCAAAATTTTAATAGATTCGGAGGTGTTTAGGTCGGGTTTTTGATCGAATGCGAGTTTTGGAAGTTTTAGTTTAACTTAGGCTTGAATCCGTTGTGATCTGATGATTTTGGTGTTTTTGGATGTGTTTTTAGGATTGGAACAAGTTTGAATGAGGTTTTAGGACGTGTTGGTGCTTTTGGTTGAGGTCCCGGGGGCCTCGGGGTGATTTCGGGTGGTTAAACGGACCAAATTTGGCCTTAAAAGATAGCAGATTTTTAGCTGTTGGTGTTGCAAAGGAATGCTCTTCGCGTTCGCGTGGGTGATGTCGCGAACGCATAGAGGAAATGTGAGGGCAAGAAAAGTTGGCCTTCGCGTTCGCGTTTAACTGCTCACGTTCGCGTAGGTAGAGACGCGTTCGTGTAGGGTCTGGAGCCTGGAGCTTCGCGTTCACGGTTGTGCAGACGCGTTCGCGAAGAGGAAATTTTGGTCGAGTGGAATTTGGTCATCACGAACGTGAGAGGACCCTCGCGTTCGCATTGGAGGAATTACATCTGGACAGAAGGCTTTTTAATGAAATTTCATCCGCGAGCCTATTCATGTTTCCTCCATTTTTGAACACCTTGGGAGCTTTTTGGTAGAGATTGAAGGGGGTTTCAATGGGAATTGATTGGAGGTGAGTCTCGTGACTTAGAAACATCATTTTATTGAAGAATCAACCTTAAATTCTTGGAAATTTGGGTGAAAATTGGAAGAACTAGGGCTTGGTTTTTGAAAAGAAAATTTGGGATTTGATGGCCCATTTGAGCCCCGATTTTGATGAATTTTATATGTATAGACTCGTGGCGAGATGAGGAACATTTTGGTGTAAAATTTTTTGGATTTCGAGAAGTGGGCCCGGGTCTCGTGTTTTTCTAATTTCGCAATTTTCTTTACTTTTCGAGTCTTTTCGATTGGGTTATATTCCCTTAGTATATTGTAATGTATTTGTTGTGGTTTTGGCTAGATTCGAGGCGTGAGGAGGTTGATTTGAGAGGAAAGGGCATTGCGGGCTAGTCTTCGGCCGGCAAGAGGTGAGTAATGCTTGTAAATGCTGTGCTGAGGGTTTGAAACCCCAGACTTTCACATCGTAACACTATATTGAGGCGTGACACGCACTCCATGACGAGTGGGGGGTCGATTTCTATTGGGGGATTGTGACTTGGTCCATCCCGTGTGATATTCCTACTAGATTGGTGACTGATGCACATCCCTTATTAATATTCATTGGGCTTGTTGCCATGTTTGGGGACTTGTGCCGACTTGTAAAAATCTTTCGGGGATTGGTATTCCTGTTCATGCATGCATTTGCATATCATTTGGTCTCAGTCCAAAGTTTTTTTACTATTTTGCAAACTCAGCCACATTTCTAAGTTTTGAACACTCAAATGACTTCTTAAATGATATTTCGGGCTGAGGATTACTGTTTCATAATATTTTCTAGACTGAGCATGGATCGGGCTACACGGCGCAGCAGTGACTTGAAGCAGTGGTAACAATAACATTGTAGGATGTGGCTTGAAAGAGTGGTAACAATGGCACTGTATGATGTAAATTGGTCAGGTAACATTGGCTGATCGGTCAGGTAACATTGACTGACCAATATATTGCACTTGGGCTGTAGGAGCCCCTCCAGAGTCTGTACACACCCTCAGTAAGCGCCGTCGATGTTAAATCATATACATGGTTGGCTCGGGCTGCACGCCGCAGTGGGTACTGGATTGTACCGTCATATGCATTGCATTGCATTCATGCATTTGCACCTTTATTTGTTGTTCAGCTTTAAGTTTCACATATTACTGTATTATTCGATTTTTAGCTTACCTTGTGTATTTTTTGTGTTTTCTTATCTTCGGACTGTATTTATTTGTATTACTCACTGGGTCGGAGTACTCACTTTACTCCCTGTACCTTGTGTGCAGATCCAGAGCAGTCACAGGCTGAGTAGATCCAGCACTTCAGTAGATACAGCTTTCCGGGAGTGTCAAGGTAGCTGCACGGCGTTCGCAGCCATTGACTTTCTCCCTTCCAACCTTATCTCTATTTTTTTCGCACTTTCAGCTTAGACAGACTTTGTTTTGGTACAACGTTATGTATTCTAGAGGCTCATATTCGTGAAACCGGGTCCTAGTGGGATTATTTCATGTATTTTGTTATTTTCACACTTTTCAGTAAATGCAGATTCCTATTATATTGTGTTATCGCTTCGGAAATCTATCTAAGTTTGTGGAAATTGTGCTGACAAGGTCGGTCTTGCCTTGTAGTATGCTGGGCGCCATCACGACCAGGTTGGGGTCATGACACCTTAACCTTCTCTAATGCATCCTGAACCATCTCTGTGCCCAGTAGCCTGGACTCACCCGGCTCAAACCAACCTACCGGGGATCTACACCTCCTACCATATAAATCCTTGTACGGCGCCATCTGAATGCTGGACCGATAACTGTTGTTATAAGCAAACTCTGTCAATGGCAAGAAATGATCCCAAGACCCTCCAAACTCAATCACACACGCACGGAGCATATCCTCAAGAATCTGAATAGTGCGCTCGGATTGTCCGTCCGTCTGGGGGTGAAATGTTGTGCTCGACTCCACCCGAGTGCCTAACTCCCGCTGCACGGCTCTCCAGAACCGCGATGTAAACTGAGTACCTCTATCTGAAATGATAGAAACAGGAATACCATGCAAACAGATGATCTCCCTGATATAAATCTCCGCCAACCGCTCCGACGAATAAGTGGTACACACAGAAATGAAATGAGCGGACTTGGTCAGCCGGTCCACAATGACCCAAATGGAATCAAACTTCTTGAAGGTTCGTGGGAGTCCAGATACAAAGTCCATGGTGATATGCTCCCACTTCCACTCCAGAATCTCTATCTGCTGAAGCAACCAACCTGGACGCTGGTGTTCGTACTTCACCTGCTGGCAGTTGAGGCATCTAGACACATAATCAACTATATCCTTATTCATCCGCCTCCACCAATAGTGCTTCCTTAAGTCCTGATACATCTTCGCGGCACCCGTATGGATGGAATACCGCGAACTATGGGCCTATGCTAGGATCAGCTCCCGAAGACCATCAACATTGGGCACACAAATCCGGACCTGCATCCTTAATACCATATCATCCCCGATGGTCACATCTCTAGCATCCCCAGGCTGGAACTTGTCCTAAAGGACAAGAAAATGAGGTTCATCATACTGTCGTTCCTTGATACGGTCAAATAGGGAAGGCTGGGAAACCACACACGATAGAACCCAACTGGGCTCCGAAAGATCCAATCTCACAAATTGACTGGCTAAGGCCTGAACATCCATCACCATAGGCCTCTCTGAAGCTGGTAAATATGCCAAACTCTCCAAACTCTTTGCCCGGCAACTCAAGGCATCCGCCACCACATTGACCTTACCGGGGTGATACAGAATAGTGATATCATAAATCTTCAACAACTCTAGCCATCTCTTCTGATGCATATTCAGGTCCTTCTACTTGAGTAAGTGCTGCAAACTCCGATAGTCAGTATAGATCTCACAAGGCCCCCCGTACAAATAATAACGCCAGATCTTCAAGGCATGAACAATAGTAGCTAACTCAAGGTCATGGTCAGGGTAATTCTTCTCATATATCTTCAACTGTCTGGACGTGTAGGCAATCACCCTACCGTCCTGCATCAACACCGCTCCAAGTCCAACCCGTGAGGCATCTCAATAAACTGTATAAGACCCCAAACCAGTAGGCAACATCAAGATTGGGGCTGAAGTTAAAGTTGTATTGAGCTTTTGAAAGCTCGCCTCCCACTCCTCTGTCCACTGAAATGGGGCACCCTTCTGAGTCAATCTAGTCATAGGAGCTGCAATCGATGAAAACCCCTCCACAAAATTATGGTAGTAACCCGCCAAGCAAAGGAAACTTCGAATCTCCGTAGCTAAGGAAGGTCTAGGCCAACTCTGCACTGCCTTTATCTTCTTCAGATCCACTTGAATACCCTCACTCGATACCACATGGCCTAAGAATGCCACAGAATCCAACCAGAACTCACATTTTGTAAACTTTGCATATAACTTCTTCTCTCTCAGGGTCTGAAGCACTGTCCTCAGGTGCTGCTCATGATCTTCCCGACTCCGAGAATACCCCCAAGGTGATATATTCGGTCAAATAAAACCCTTATCAAGCAAATTCCTGTAACTGATCCTTCAACTTAACTAAAGGTTTCACCTCATCCTTAGTCCATAACCTTAGGACAAGACCCAAACTTCAAAATCTGACATTCGTCATAGGACCCAATTTCCACATCATCACACTGCATTAGTGTTATTTCAATACACTTTAACTTTTAATAGCGTTTAAATACTTCGAAAATGTTTTCTTCAGGATGTTACATTCTCTCCCACTTAGGGTTATTCGTCCTCAAATACACAACATAGCTTATCTCTTTCTTCGCACATCTTAATGTCTCAA
Source organism: Nicotiana glauca (assembly GCA_026770625.1). NCBI lineage: Eukaryota > Viridiplantae > Streptophyta > Magnoliopsida > Solanales > Solanaceae > Nicotiana > Nicotiana glauca. Next base: position 57,349 of record MU775166.1, read on the forward strand.
TTTTTCTAACTCCCAAATTTTTCAAAAATTTTGGCAGAGCCTCCCCTATAATTGGGCATATCCACCTGCCAGAGTAAAACCAAAACAACTCCTAACAACACATCCACAACCCAATAAAATACCACAATGTATATATCAATAATACAAATCTCTGCATTACAAGCATCACATTATCGTAATGATATCTGGACATGAAACACATCATCTGTATGCCCATAACCACGTCTTTGACCATAATAGTTGTTCATAAATCACAACATTGCCAATTAACCTTACATTAACAAACATCTTATTTCAGACCTCCACTTTACTAACAACGAGGCATGGAGACCTCATAATTACTTACCTGAATTAACGAGTCACATTTATCGCCACCTAGGCACACATATCATAGGCTAAAACTCAATGTTTACAACAAAAATAAAAAAGGTCTGAATATGAACAGAAATATACAAGAATCGTCAAATAAGCCTAACAGGCATGACTCCTATTTAAAATATAGTACAAATCTTTTAATTTCATAAAAGGAGAATTTTTTTTTAAACACATAAACCTTTCACCACCAAGACCTCGTCCTTATATAACATCTACCACAGCTTGTAGCTCGGTTAAAAAAATATTTCACATTATATAAAACTTTTGAGGATCTCATCCTCAACTCTTGAATCACAAGTATTTGCACATTGTGCCAACTAAAAAATTTCATTTCATTTCTTTCTTCTTTTCAAAATTTTCTGTCAAGGAAAATCACAACATATAATGAACCCTCATACCGATAGGGCATATAATTGACAATTAAAATTAATTATCCTGAAATCACATCAAAACCCGCTGTAGTACATAATAGAAGTCACTTTTAGCCTCATAGATATTCTTAGTTACCAACACATAATGATAGAAATAACTATCTCCATATAATAGCCCAACGTGAATATTCACATAAGTAGATTTCAGGATTACGAGGCTCGCTCATGAGTGGAGCATATTAAGAGGACTCGCCTCAATTTTCAAAAATCAAATCAAATTAAGGAAAAATATCCTTTTTATAACAATCAAAATTGTACTTGTGATGACACCATTAGGTGTAGTGGCCTCAGCCACACTATATCAATTATATCAATGGGTCGGGTATCCACCTCTTAGGTTCCATCTATCCGTTTGTTCTCCATCTCCAACTTGTAGCATATGTAGATTAGTAACTATAATGGAGTGTGTTGACTGTGTGTTCTGATGAAATGGATTCCTCCCAAGTCTGGAATAATTTATCATGATGTTTCTAGTATCACCATTTTCATAACAACCCATATGCAGCTCGGCTGATCATACTGAGTCTCTTCCGGATAACTAGAATAACCATTGAAGGAATCCCATGCTAGTGGTGCATTAAAAGATGACTGCCCTATGAGAGTGCCCTGATTTACTGCAGCACTACGAGTATTCTGAAATTGTTTCCATGTCCTTGCTGATACTGAAATGTAGAATTATTATGGATATAGGAATAGCAAAAGTTCCATCATTATCCCATACAAATCTCAGCTCTTACTCATATACAAGTTTTAGAGAACTTTTGAATACCACGTAAATACATCTCAGGCCAAATCTGATATGACACATGACCCACAATTTGATCGTTGATAGTGGATCCCTTCACTTGGCACAAAGCTATAAGACATATCCTGATAATCCACAATACTAACTTTTATCACTTGTACGCCACCATCATAAGACACCTCAAGCCATTCATTCGGCACATTTCATTCTTATGACAGTTAAACTCACTTCCTCCAGTATCTCAGTTGCTAGTTGTACCCTTCGCTAAATAGACATCTCATATGAACCACATAGTCTCTATTACCACCAACTATCATCAGATCTATATCCACCTCGTGACTCTACCATTATCGCGATGATTCGGCAATTAAGTGAACCTTCTTAAGAGCTTACTTACCAACCAGATGTCAGAGCCTATTGCACCCCCATGTGCACAACTGAATGATCTCTTAATACTTGTGCATTATCAATATGGATGACAGATAGTAACAATGGTTGAGAAATTTCTTGGCTCCCTTATAATCCTTCTGTAGCATCACGAATCATTGGCGCATAATTGATACCGAGTGCGCAATTTCAATACACGAGTGGATGCAAAAAGAAGATATGATATATGCCCCAAATTGAATAAATGACGCACGATAAGGAATGAAATAAAGTGGAATTTTCCTAATGGTTACATAGCCTCTCGTAGATAAGTACAGACGTCTTTATACCGATCAGCGAGACTCTAATAAAATGGCCTATGTTCCGTGACTCCTATGAACCAAGAGCTCTGATACCAACTTGTCACGACCCCAGTTCGCCCTCCGCGAATATGGCGTGATGGCACCTAGTCCCTACAACTAGTTAAGCCTAACAATGCAGAATTTATACAGCTTGCAAAAAACAAACTAACTTGCGGAAGCAAACAACTGAAATTTTTCTATATATAAGTGTCGCTTGGCATAAAACAACCCATATCATGAAATCCAAAACAAACTCCCAAAACCCAAAAACTCACAGGAAACACAGGCTAATAGAAAGGAAATACACTACTATAACTCCAGAATGTGTACACAACCGAAAGAAAGGAAAGTCATATACTAAAGCTGGAATAAGATAGAGACTTCTGGTCTACGGACGTGGCGGATATGCTACAAAGTCTCTTCTACATCTCTCCTCCGCGAGGATAGTAAGCCTGGGTGTAGGTACCTGGATCTGCACATGAAAAACATGCGCAGAAGAGGCATGAGTACACCACAGCGGTACTCAGTAAGTGCCAAGCCTAACCTCGGTTGGGTAGTGACGAGGAAGGTCAGGGCCCTACTGAGATAAAAACATAATAATAAATTAATAACAATATGAAATAAATAGAGATAATGAGATACAAATATTGACTAAATCGGATTACGCAAAAATTAATACGCAGAAAATAAGATAACACAGAGTAAACAGCTCAATACCAATACCAATAATGAGGATCTCCCAGGATACTGTCCTGTAGCCCATTTTATCAATTTGTCCGAGGAGCTCCCGGGATATCGTCCTGTAGTCCACCGTATGAATATATCTGAAGGATCTCTCGGGATACCGTCCCGTAGTCCAACTATCAATGTGCAGGGGGATCTACCGGGAATCTAACCCGTAGTCCCAAAGTAAATGTGCAGGGAGATCTCCCGGGAATCTAACCTGTAGTCTCAAAGTAAATGTGCAGGGGGGTCTCCCGGAAATCTAACTCGTAGTCCTAAAGTAAACAAGCAAGGGGGAGCTACCGGAATCCCACATCCGTAGTCCCAATGTAACTGCGCAACCAAAATCAGAGAATATTCAGAAAGAAGTACAACAATACAAGCCACAGATAGCTCTAACCTAGCATGCTCCGTGTAATGCAATTAAGGCAAATTAAGCAAGTAGGCAATTTGTATCAATTGAACATACTTTTCTAGACTAGCACAGAATATATCGGCGGGTAGAATAAAGCAAGTACGAAAGAAATTCAGTTCAAATATTTTTAAGTAAAAATTCGGGTTTTCAACAATTAGCTCAAGTACGTGCTCGTCACCTCACGTACAAGGCATTCAATTACAAAATATCACATCCTAAGGGGAAATGTCCCCCAAACAAGGTTAGACAAGCCACTTACCTCGAACCGGCTCAAAATCAACTAGAGATCACGCCTTTGCCACGAGTATCCGACTTCAAACGGCCCAAATCTATTCAATTCAATTACATATCATAAATAATATTGCAAACAACTGATTCCTCTATAAAAATTAAAGCTAGGGCGCAAAATTAGGTAAAATTACAAAAATGCCCCTCAATCCAACGTCTCAAAATCGAATAATTTTCTCATTTTTGGAACCCTCGTACTCTCATGAGTCTAACCATAAAAAAATCTCCCAAGTCGGAGGTCAAATTCCCACTCGAAACCCAATAGTTTAGCCAATGAAATTTTACCCCAAATTACCCAATTCTTGATCTTAAATTCGAATTCCAATGATGTATTTAGCTATATAATGATGTAATATAATGAAAAGGGATCAAAGAAACGTTACCCAATAATTTTATCTTCAAAACCCACTCAAAGTCGCCTTCTCCCGAGCTCTCAATTGATTTTCCAACTTATGAAATTAAACCCTTGAAATTGCTATGTCTGAACAGTCATTTTCGCTTCTGCGAACAAGGGACCGCTTTTGCGGTCCCGCTTATACAGAAGACCAACCGTTTCTGTGGTTTTCACTTAAGTACCAGATTCCGCTTCTACGAAGGAATGACCGCTTCTGCAGTACCGCGTATGCGTAAAAACAACCGCTTTTGCGGTTCCTGAGGGGGAGACCAAATCTTGCTTCTACGATGAGGAAGCCGCTTCTGCGACTATGCTTATGCGGTTCCTAAGCCACAGAAGTGAAAAGATACCAGAAGGAGCAGAGCTGCTACTTCTCAACTTCCAAAATTTTTCGTTAACCTCCCGAATTCGTCCCGGGGCCCCCGGGACCTCAACCAAAAACACTAATGGCACCTAATACCTTATTCAAACTTTTACGAACCTTGAAAACACCTAAAACAACACCAAAAATCCAAATTAATCAAAGATTCAAGCCTAAGAACTTCAAATTTCTTCCAAATACGCTTTCGACCAAAAACCTAACAAAAACACGTCCAAATGACATGAAATTTTGCGCGCGCATCCCAAATGACATGACGGAGCTACTGAAACTTTCGATATTCCATTCTGGCCCTCGGATCAAAAACTCACTATCGGACCGGAAACTTCAAAAATACAAACTTAGGCATTTTAAGCCTAAATGAGCTACATACCTCCAAAATACATTCTGAACACGCTCCCAACCCCGAATTCACCTAATGGAGCTAACGGAACCATTGGATTTCCATTCCAAGGCCATCTTCACATTGTTCCGATTACGGGCCATTTTTCAATTCTTAAGCTCTCATCTAGGGACTAAGTGTCCCAAAATACACTAAATCCTAACACCGAACGTCCCGAGAAACCAATATAGCAGAAATGAACTTAGGGGAAAGCAATTAATAGGGGATCGGGGCGTAAATTCCAAAAATGACCAGCCGGGTCGTTACAACTTTTGGCCGTCTAGAGGTGAGTAATGATTTTAAATGTGTCCTGAGGGTTTGAAACCCCGGATTTGCACAACGTAGTGCTATTTTGAGATGAAACACGTGTTGTATGACGAGCGCGGGGTCACTTACGATTGGGGATTTGCGACTTGGTCCATCCCGGTTGATATTTTACCGCGTATTGATAAAGACTTATTGTTTTTCACTATTATTTGGGCTTATTGTCATGCATGTGCTTCGTGCCGACTATTTGAAATCCTTTGTGATTTTACATCACTGTTTTCCTCACTACTTGAAATATTATTTGAACTCAGTCCAATTGAATTATACTGTTTCATGAACTCAGCTATACTTTTACTCAACTTGAGATTTAAATGATATTCGAACTGTTGTTTGAGCTGAGCGCTATTGTTTTACTAATTCCCGAGGGGCTTATGATTATTTTCTTGATTGATTGAGGCCGAGGGCCATATGTGAGGATATGTTGAATGATGTGAGGAGGCTTTCAGGCCTCGAGTGTTATGTGAGGAGGCTTTCAAGCCTCGAGTGTGATGTGAGAAGGCTTTAAGGCCTTATGTTGATGTGACAGGATTTAAGGCCTTATGATGACATAACGCTTGGGCTGTATGAGCCCCTACGGAGTCTACACCCCCACAGTGAGTGCGGGTACCCAGATGAGTTAGGAGTGAGCTTGAGAGGCTGATGTTGTACTATGTGAGATGGGAGTGAGCCCGCGGGCTAATACTGTACTGAAAGTTTGATATTGAGCCTGAGGGGCAAGTTTTCTGATTTGATATTAAGCCCGAGGGGCAGGTTTCTGATTATTTCTTACTTGTTGAAATTATTGGTCTTAACTATTTTAAAAGAGATTTATCCGATACTTCACGATTTTATTGTATAACTGATTTTATTGCTTGAGATAGCATTATTTGTGCCTTTATGAGATTTCATGCTTTCAGTCATTATTTATTTTTATTACTCACTAGGTCGGATTATTCATATTACTCCATTCACCGTGTGTGCAGATTCAGGCATAGCAGATTTCCATATCTGAGAGCTGATCCTTCCAGTCCAAGTGGTGTTTCGGAGACTACGAGGTAGCTGTTGGCGTTCGCAGCCCCCGTGAGTCCTTTAACTTATTATTTCTATGTTATTCGAATTATTGTATCAAATTTCGTATTTCATAGACTTGTGTCAGGATTTCTTAGTTGCTCATGACTTCTGACACCCCAGTTAGGGCTATGTTGGGTTGGATTTTTGCATTTTACCTATACTTTCTGCTATTGGATATTATTAAACCATATTTATACTATAATTGTGTTAATTAAACTATTTTAATAGGATGAATTGGGTTGACTGGCTGGACTTGTCTTCACGAGAGGTGCCATCACGACCAGGTTCGGGAATCAGGTCATGAAAAGTTGGTATCAGAGCCTAGGTTACTAGGCCTCACGGGTCATGAGCTGATTTAGTAGATTCTCGCGGATCGGTACGGAGACGTCTGTATTTATCCTCGAGAGGCTGCAGAACCTTTAGGAAAAATTTCATATTCTTGAATTTTTATCGTGCGTCCTTGATTGAGCTTGAAAAAGTAACTCTTGCAATTCCTTATACGTGTTCGTATGCACGAACGAGCGCTCAGTATTAGATGTGCCCTAATGGCTTGTAATTCCCCGATCGAAGGGCGAGACATGATCGCTGTGAGTTTGATGTTAGGCCAGTATGGAGGACTTGAGGCCGGATCTTTGCTAATGGCTTGAGCTTCGAGGTGTTGATTGTGCGAGCAAGTATTTTGAAGTTATATGTTCGGTATTGTCCCTATTAGTGGGAATGATGGTTGGATAACTACATGAGGAGTATTTTAGTACTGCGAGATGTATCTATATGACTTGGAAGTGACGAGAAAGGTCTACTGGGTGATAGATGAACTATTGAGTGTATGATTTCCATTGTGATAGGATGTGTAGCCCCAAGTTATGGGCGCATGAAGAATCTTTTCATGTCTCCTGTTTGGAGTGAAGTAAATTTCATATTACGGTATGAGTTTAGACTCAGGAAGACTAAGTGATTGTGTAATATGTATGACAGTGGAAGGTATACAAAAATGTTAATTGGAGGCAAAGCAGGTGGGTTGTCTCATGCAGAATAATATACATAGGTGTGTTCCTTATAATGTTGAGTAGAGAGTTTCTTTTCTACTAACAGGGTGTATGTGGTGAGATTTGAATTTGACTCTAATTGAGAAAGTTGAGTTGATTGTCACGAGAATGAAGGTGATCTTAGCTGTGGAATTGAGGTATTTTATGGTTTGTCTTACCTAAGCTTGTGAAGAATTTTTGTTGAACTAGCTATAGTAATATGGCAATATTTTTGAGTTTGATGACCTACTTGGCCTGCTTGAATTAGAGGAATTTAGTTCTGATATCTTGATTAGGAGAAAATGGATTTCCAAGTGTTCTTGATGGTTTCTACCATGGTTTAAACTAGATATTTTCTACCGATATGGAGAACGTGTTGTGTATTGTGAGTTCTTGTATATTTCTTTATTATTGATGGGGTACAAAGGTTTTGTTTAATGTGGGGTTTCCTACAGGTACTTTGCTGGTTTGAGTGGTTATGGTGATCGAGAATGGTGTTGCGAATATACGGGTTGTGTAGTATGTTATGAGACTATATCTAGGGTTATTGTTATGGCTTGACACAGTTTGTTTGGACTTATACAATGTGTGTATGTGAGATTCGGGTCTTGAAAAGAATTCCGGATGTTAGAAATTAGGCTCCAAGGATTTTGGGGCAAGGTTAAAGAAATATTTATTATTCACTACAATGGGTTTAATGTGTTTCGGAATAATTGATTCCAATTTTTTTTTATGAATTATATGCCCTACCAGTATGAGGGTTCGTTATGTGCTATGAAAAAAAATATTTACGAAATTTATTGAGAAGAAGAAAGAAAGGAAATTGAAAACTGCAGTTAGCACAATGTGAAATATTTAAACCGGGCTGTAAGCCGCGGTGACGGTTATGTAAGGACGAGGTCCTTGTGATAAATATTTATGAGTTTAAAGTTTCCCTTTGTAAAGTATAATTCGTACGATGATATTAAAAGGGAGTCATTCCAGTTAGGTTGATTTGATAATTCTTGTAATATTTATGTTCATATTCAGCCATTTTCGTGCTGTAAACATTGAGTTTTAGCTTATGAGATGAGTTCCCAGGTGGCGTTAAATGTGACTCATTAATCCGAGTAAGTAATAATGAGGTCTTCATGCCTCACATTCTGTTGTCAGTATTGCGAAAATTTGAAATGAGTTGGTGGTGAATATGAGATTTATTGATGATGATGGAATTATTTATGAACAACTATTAAGACCAGAAATGTGGTTATGATCATACAAATGATGCGTTTCATGTCAAGATATCATTGTGATAATGTCGGACTTGTAATGAGGAGATTAGTGTTATTGATATACTTGTGGTACTTGTTGGGTTGTGGACATATTGTTAGGAGTTATTTTGGTGTTACTCTGACAGGTGGATAGGCCCAATTACAAGGGAGACTCTGCCAAAATATTTGGAAAATCTTGGAGTTAGTTAAATTTTGGTGACTTAAGAAAGTTGAAATGTTGGAAGAATATCTAAGATCTATATGAAGTCGTTCAGTTCATTTGGTTGTGGATTGTGGGCTGTTGTCCCGGCTATGGTGGTAGTTCTTGCGTGTTATGAGAAGAAATGACTTATTACGGGTCTAGGAAAAACTATCAGCCTAGTTCAGTGCGAGCAGAATCAACCTGAAGTGGGTGAATGGATTTAAATAGGATGATAGGCTTCATGTGAGTCAAATGTGTTCATTTCCGTATAGCGCTCCTCAGGGAGGGGTGTTGGAATATCATATGTTGTTCCGTGTTCGTCAATTCATTTAATATTATGATTGTGCCATATGTGTTGTGAAACGGCTTGATAAATTCCTATTCTCTGGGGAAAAGTCCATATTAGTTGTGTGAGTTGGGCAGTCCATTCCTGAGTCATTTCCTTATGTATCTTGTTTGCGTTATGGCCTATTGGCATATTTTTTGCATTATATGAGACTGTTGGTCATTATCTGTGGTGATTGGTTGTCTGAGAAGCTCATACTAGGTTAGGCAAGACTATTGGTATTGGGGACCATTGCAGTGGGATTATGTGAGGTGTATTACAGGGTAGTTACCAGTATTTGGGTAGTAATGAGGTGAAGATTTTAGTCAAAAAGGAGAGAATTGATGTTGGGTTAACCCTGCAATTGGTTAGAAATTTCTGCACATCTCCTCCATTATGGTTGTATCGCCAGCATTATTACAGAATGTATAGGTATATCATCATATGCATTAGGAGCATCAGAGTCGTGGAACATTGGCTATTAAGGTTCATGGAGTGTCATTGTGGTTAGATGGTGAATTATGCAATGCATGGTGCTAATTCAACAAAGGTACGCAGTCGTGTTCCGATACCTCGTGTGGTAGTTGATACAATCTTTATATAAAGGGAACAGGTTTGGCAAAGAATTTTAGGTGTTGGAATTGGGTTCTGAGCTTATTATATGGATAAAAGAGGATATCTTCAGATTTGATCAAACGAACATGTCCATATGAGTTGTGGTAGCACGGGCAGGTCCACGAGGTGTTAAATAGTGATTTCAGATAACTTAAGAGCAGTTCTTGGAACGTTCGAGGACGAATATCCATTTAAGTGAGGGAGAATGTAACGACCCGATCGGTTGTTTTGAGCTCTAGTGCATTGTTCAGCAGTTGAAAGTCATGAACAACTTCATTTTAGGTATATTGACTTGTGCGGATGATCAGAGTTGAATTTCAGGAAATTCGGAATCAAATTGGAAAGAAAATTTTCATTGTGGCATCCTTAAGTTCAAGAAAGTGGCTAAGATTGGAATTTTGAGTAAACGACCTCGGAATCGGGATCTGAAAGTTCCAGCAGGTTCGTATGATGATTTCGTACTTGGGCGTATGTCCGAATTTTGTTTTGGATAACCCGTGAGCATTTCGGCATATATTGTGGAAGTTAGTATTTTAGAAGAATTTCATAAATTTGGGTTAGAAGGCATTTTAGTGTTATAGATGTCCGTTTGGGATTTCGATTCTAGGAATAGCTCCGTATGGTGATTCTGGAGTTGGGAGCACGATCAGAAGTGAATTTGGATGTCCGGATGTCATTTTGAAGTCATTTGGCTAAATATAGAAATTTGAAGGTTTTTGAGAAAATTCGACCGGAAGAGGAAATTTTGATATCAAGGTCAGAATGCGATTTCCGAAAGTTGGGGCAAGCCCGTAATGTCGAATGTGACTTGTGTGCAAAATTTGAAGTGATTCCGGAATGAGTTTGGGAAGGTTTGAGACACTTAGTCTCTCTTAAGGAAACTTATGTTGGAAAAGTCAACCGGATATTGATTTATGTGTTAGAAGGCTCGAAATGCAAATTTTATGGTTCAGATAGCTTCCTTAGGTGATTTGGGATTTAGGAGTGTGTTTGGAATATTTTTGTGATGACCGGTGTAGAATTAAGCTTGAATTGGCAAAGTTAGTATTTAGGCGAACTCTGGTTGATAGGTGAGATTTTGATCTGAGGGTCAGGATGGAATTTTGAGAGTTGTTGTAGTTTTTTTATGTCATTTTGGACTTGTCTGCAAAATTTTAGGTCATTCGGACGTGTTTTGGATAGGTTTTTGATCGAATGCGTGTTTTAGAAGTTTTAAAAGAACTCAGGCTTGAATTCGATGTAGTTTGATGATTTTGGCATTAGTTGAGGTGTTTTGATGATTGAAGCAAGTTTGGATAATGTTTTAAGACATGTTGGTGCTTTTAGTTGAGGTCCCAGGGGTCTCGGGTGTATTTCGGAAGGTTAACGGATCGATTTAGGCACGAAAAATAAAGGTGCTGCATTGTTTTCACAGCACTGTGAACAGTAGTTTTGAACAGTGCCGTAGTTGTGCCCCGTAACAGTATGTGTCAATAGTACCATGAACAGCACCCCGTGAACAGTAATACGGGATGAACAGTACACGAAAATTTCTGGACAGATTGCTTTTGAAATTCTAAAAATATTTTTCATTTTTGCGAATTGGAGCACAGATAGGGCGATTTTTGTTCAGATTTTCATAGAGAACAACGGGGTAAGTGTTCTTAACTCAATTTTGGTTTGTATAACTTGAATCTATTACGAGTTTTGGCGTTTAATCTGAGAACTTTGTTGAAAAATTGTACAAAACCCTCTTGGATAGAATCACGGATTTGAGGGTCGAAATGATATGGGAATTGAATAATTTTAGTATGGTTAGACTCGTGGCGAGATAAGGAACCCATTGACATAAAAATTTCTGAGTTTCGAGACGTGGGACTGGGGCTTGGGTTTTGTCAAATTCGTAAATTTTGATATTTTTCGATTGTTTTCGATTGGGTATTTTCTCTTTAGTATAATGCAACATATTCGCTGTGATTTTTGGCAGATTCGTCGCGCGAGGAAGCCAATTCGAGAGCCAAAGGCATAGCGCGATAGACTTTTGGCTGTCTAGAGGTGAGTAATGACTTTAAATTATGTCCTGGGGGTTTGAAACCCCGAATTTGCATAACGTAGTTCTATGTTGAGATGACACACGTGTTGTATGACGAGCGTGAGGTCACTTAGTATTGGGGATTTGCGACTTGGTCCATCCCGGTTGATATTTTACCGCGTATTTGATAAAGATTTCTTTTTTTCACCATGATTTGGGCTTATTACCATGCTTGGGCTTCGTGCCGACAATTTGAAATCCTTTGTGAATTTCCATCACTGTTTTCCTTACTAATTGAAATATTATTTGAACTCAGTCCAATTGAATTATACTGTTTCATGAACTCAGCTATACTTTTACTCAACTTGAGATTTAAATGATATTCGAAATGTTGTATGAGTTGAGCACTATTGTTTTACTAACGCCCGCGGGGCTTATGATTATTTTCTGGACTGATTGAGGCCGAGGGCCATATGTGAGGATACGTTGAATGATGTGAGGAGGCTTTCAGGCCTCGAGTGTTATGTGAGGAGGCTTTCAGACCTCGAGGGTGATGTGAGAAGGCTTTAAGGCCTTATGTTGATGTGACAGGCTTTAAGGCTTTATGATGATATAGCGCTTGGGCTGTAGGAGCCCCTCCGGAGTTTGCACCCCCAAAGTGAGCGCGGGTACCCAGGTGAGTTGGGAGTGAGCCCGAGAGGCTGATGTTGTACTATGAGAGTTAGGAGTAACCCCGCAGGGCTGATACTGTACTAAGAGTTTGATATTGAGCCCGAGGGGCAGGTTTTCTAATTTGGCATTGAGACCGAGGGGCGGGTTTCTGATTATTTCTTACTTGTTAAAATTATTGATGTTAACTGTTTTAAAAGAGATTTATCTGATACTTTATGGTTTTATTGTATAACTGATTTTATTACTTGAGATAGCATTATTTGTGCCTTTATGAGATTTCATGCTTTCAGTCATTATTTATTTTTATTACTCACTGGGTCGAAGTACTCACATTACTCCCTGCACCGTGTGTGCAGATTCAGGCATAGCAGATTTCCATACTTGAGAGCTGATCCTTCCAGTCCAGGTGGTGTTTCGGAGACTACGAGGTAACTGTTGGTGTTCGCAGCCCCCGTGACTACTTTATCTTATTATTTCTATGTTATTCGAATTATTGTATCCGATTTCATATTTAGTAGACTTATGTCAGGATTTCTTAGTTGCTCATGACTTGTGACACCCCGGTTAGGGCTATGTTGGGTTGGATTTTCGCATTTTACCTATACTTTCCGCTATTGGATATTATTAAACCTTGTTTATACTATAATTCTTTTAATTAAAATATTTTAAAAGGATGAATTGGGTTTACTGGCTGGCCTTGTCTTCACGAGAGGCACCATCACGACCAGATTCGGGAATTGGGTCGTGACAACTATGCACTAAGTATAAGTGTATTAGGTAATATTATATCGAATATAGCTTATATATATAAAATAGATATACTTATGCTATACTATGCACTAAGTATAAGTTTTAGCTAATATGATATCGAATAAAGCTTATATATATATAATATATATACTTATGATATACTATGCACTAAGTATAAATGCATTAGCTAATATTATATCGAATATAGCTTTTATATATATATATACTTACGCTATACTATGCACTAAGTATAAGTGTATTAGGTAATATTATATTGAATATAGCTTTTATATATATAATTTTAAATTTAAATTAAAATAGCGACCAACGTTGGTCGCTTTTTGTAAAATCCAGAGTCAAATACGGATTTCCCCCTCCCATTCTCTCATTTTCTTCCCCAAATTCCCCCAAACTCTCTCTCAAGACATTCTACTCCTCTTCTCTATTTCCCTCACACAAATCAATCCCCCCACCCCGCGCCACCACTGCGATTTCGTGCCACCACCGCCAGAGCCGCCGCTTTTACTGTCCATCGAGCCTCCACTGCCACTGTCCGCCGGAGCCGCTGCAGCACCACCACTGCTTTTTAAACTTCTTTTTCATATACCAAGGTTAGTAATCTACCTTATTAGCTTTTAAATTTTTAATTTTTGCTTTATAATTTTATGTAATTTCTTAGTGTTTTTGTCTATTTAGTATTATGGTTTTTGGTTTGAACTACATTAGATTTAGAATTAAGGTACAGAACTCAAATTAATGCATTTAAATTATTTAATGTATAAATTTTGAACTTAAGGTAGAAATTATGAACTACTTTAAATTATTAACTTAAATTATTATATTGAACTTTTTGGATATGAATTGAACTTTTAGTTTATGAATTGAACTTTTAGTTTATAAATTGAAATTTTAGGATATGAATTGAACTTTTAGGTATAAATTGGACTTTTAGTTTATGAATTGAACTTTTAGGATATGAATTACCTAATTTAATTTGTTCTTGATTTATTTATGTAGATGGAACATCATACTTGGATGTACAATAGAAATTATCCTAATCAGCAGGGATTGTGGGACGATTTTGTAGAAGGAGTTGATGAATTTATTAGACATGCAATGTCACTTCCGCCATACATAAATCAAGGAGTAATTAGGTGCCCTTGTATTAGGTGTGACTGTATGAAGTTTGGAAAACCGGAGGAAGTTAAGGTTCATCTTTATAGTAAGGGGTTTATAGCGAATTACTTTGTATCGACTAGTCATGGAGAGATTGACGGTAGCCATGGGATATTTCATAACATGGTTGTGGGTGAAAGTAGTATGTCGGTGGAGAATGCAAATCGTGATTCTAGAATTCATGATATGGTTGCGGATGCTTTTGGGATGCACTTTGGGGGTAAGCCCAATGAAAATGTTGAACAAACTCCTAATGATGACGCAAAACGTTTTTATGAAGCTTTAGAGGAAGCTAGTCGTCCACTATGTAACGGAAGTTCTCACTCTGAGTTGTTTGTTGCAGTTAGATTACTAAGTATGAAATCTTATTAGAATATTTCTCAATGAGCCATGGACTCCCTCATTGACCTTATGCGTGAACTAGTTGGCCCTAATATCGAATAACCTGGTGATTTCTACAAGGCAAAGAGATTAGTTTCTAAGTTAGGACTTTCGTCAATGAGAATTGATTGTTGTGAAGATGGTTGCATGCTATATTATAAAGATGATGCAGATTTGGACAGTTGTAAATTTTGTGAAAAGCCTCATTTCAAGATGTTTTCCAGTAGGAATATGGTCGCTATCAAGTCGATGTATTATTTACCTCTTATACCTTGGTTAAAGAGGTTATATGCGTCGATGAGTTCTACTCCTCATATGAGATGGCACTTTGAAAATAGAAGACCACCTGGTGTTGTGTGTCATCCTTCAGATGGAGAATCTTGGAAGCACTTTGATAGGACATATCCAGATTTTGCTAGTGAACCAAGGAATGTTCGATTAGGTCTATGTGCGGATGGCTTCATGCCTTTTTCTGTATCTGCCACACCATTTCATGTTGGCCTGTATTTCTTACACCTTATAATCTACCACCCGAGTTGTGCATGAATAGTCCATATATATTTTTAAATTGTATTATCCCCGGTCCACGTAATTCGAAATGTTTGATTGATGTATATTTGCAACCTTTGATGGATGAGCTAAAACAATTGTGGTACGATGGTGTTGAAACATATGACATATCAACCAAGCAGAATTTTATTTTGCGTGCTAATTTAATGTGGACAATTAACAATTTTCCTGCGTATGGAATGTTGTCTGGGTGGATGACGGCTGGGAAACTACCTTGTCCTTACTGCATGGAAAATAATAAAGCATTCACTTTGAAATATGGCCGAAAGCAATCATGATTTGATTGTCATCTTCAATTCTTGCCTCCTGATCATGAGTTTAGAAGGATGAAAATTGCATTCAAAAAGAATAAAGTGGAATATGATTTCCCACCTCCGATACTTTCAGGTGAGGAAATTTGGGAGAGGGTCCAGAACTTCAGTAAAGTAACTGAAGCTCCACCTTATAGATTTCCGAGATACGATGTTACTTATAATCGGATGAAACAGAGTATATTTTGGGAGTTGCCTTATTGTAAGGATAATCTTTTCCATCACAACCTTGATGTCATGCAAATTGAGAAGAACTATTTTTTACAATTTGTTCAACACAGTGATGGATGTTAAAGGTAAGACAAAGGATAACCCGAAGGCTAGAATGGACCTGCAAGAATATTGCAGGCTGCCTGAATTAAACTTGTAGACAGCAAACAATGGTAAGGTGTTCAAGCCCAAATCAAGTTACACATTCACTTTGGAGGAAAGATGGCAAATTTGTGATTGGGTAACGAAATTGAAGATGCCTGAGGGTTATGCGTTTGTCACGACCCAAATCCCGAACTTGGTCGTGATGGCGCCTCTCGTGAAGACAAGGCCAGCCAATCAACCCAATTTATCCTTTTAAAATAATTATTTAACACAATTATTGTACAATATGGTTTAATAATACCAAACAGCGAAAGTATAGATAAAAATGCTGAAATCCAACCCAACACAGCCTTAACCGAGGAGTCACAAGTCACGAGCATCTATAAGGATTAAATTTACATTTACAAGTCTAGAAGTACACTAAATAGGAATAATGAATGTCACAGAAAGAAAATGGTGCTACGAACGTTGGCAGTCACCTCGTTAAGCTCTTACAACTCTGCCTCCAAACAACCTATACCCGCTGCCGGGTGAATAAATACCCGCAACTGCACACGAGGTGTAGTGAGTAAAGTGAGTACTCCAACTCAGTGAGTAATAAGGGTAATAACAACTGAGCAGTAAGAAATCACGTAAAGCAAGCCATCATGCTATATAGGAGCAGTGTAAACCCTTGAGAAAAATAGTGAAACTGTGAAATATTTAGAAATATCTTAGCTCAGTTTAAAACCTCTTTTGAAAATGTCTTTTTCCAACAGTTAAGCAAATGAATGCAACAAAAGTAGTGCAAACAAGCACAGAAGTCAGCCCCTCGGGCACAACACTCCGTTAACAGATAACGCCAGGATATCAGGTAATTGTTGCAAGAAGTAGCATAAAAGCCAATGAAATAAGAGTGCAGAAATATTATGACAGATAAGAACAAATGCATGAGTGCAATGCAATGAATATGACGGTACACTCTGGTACCCACTATGGCATGCAGCCCGAGCCATCCATTTATTTATCATCGACGACGCTCACAAGGGGTGTGTATGAACTCCGGAGCGGCTCCTACAGCCCAAGCGCAATATCAAGCCATCTCATGGCATCAACCAGGATCTCGGCCTCAATATCAATATAATCAATTAGAAATTTGCCCCTCGGGCTCAGTATCAGTAACTCAGAATAGTATCAGCCCCTCGGGCTCACTCTCAGAACAATATCATATAGTAACCGCTGCGGCGCGTAGCCTGATCCATATATCCTCACAATATAGGCCCTCGTCCTTACTCAGTCAACATAACTAAATAAGCCACTTGGGCAACAATAAAACAAGATGCTCAGACCAAAAATATTTTTAGTAATATCATTTCGAGTGTTTATGGCATAATAACTTGGCTGAGTTTTTAAAACAGTGGAAAATACATGACTGAGTTCAAATATATAATTAAATCAGTGACAAATTATCGACAACAATCCCCGAAGGGTTCAAAGAATTGGCACGAAGCCCAAATATGTCAATCAGCCCAAATTATGATGATAACAAGTAGTTTCAGTCAAATACGCAATAATTTCATCAATCGGGATGGACCAAGTCACAATCCCTAATGGTGCTCTACCCTACACTCGCTATCCGGCGTGCAAGTCACCTCAATACAACACTATGGTGTGCAAATCCGGGGTTTCAAACCCTCAAGATGTCATTTACAAATATTACTCACCTCGAACCGGCTATTTCTTTAACTCGCGACGCCTTTGCCCCTTGAATTGGCATCCACATGCGTCGAATCTATCCAAAATCAGAACGAATACGTCATAATATGTTATGGGAACAAAGCCCAATCCAAATAATAAAAAAAATATCAAAATTCTCGAAATTAGCAAAAACTCGAGCTCCGGGCCCACGTCTCAAAAAATTAGAAAATTAACATCATCGGTTTCCTCATCTCGCCACGAGTCACCATATCAAAATTATGCAACTCCTATCACATTTCGACCCTCAAATTCATGATTCTATTCGAGAGGGTTTCTAAGCTTTTCACGCTAAATTCACGAATTTAATGCCAAAACTTGCAATAGATGCGAGTGATATAACCAAAAATGAGTTAAGAACACTTACCCCGTTGTTATTTCCAAAAATCTCCCGAAGAATCGCCTTATCCGATCTCCAAATCAGTAAAAATGCAAAATGGGTTCGTCCCATTTTTAGAACTTGAAAAAAATCTACCAGAAATTTTCGTGTGCACTGTTCACCCCAGGTTACTATTCACCCCGGGTTACTGTTCATGGGGGTACTGTTCATGTGTATTGTACAGTACGGATACTGCACATAGCTACTGTTCATGTATAATGTATACGGGTACAGTACACGGATACTGTTCAAGCAAGTGCGACCACTGTTCACACGTACGAAAAATGTAGAAATTGCCCCAAAAATTGCAGTAGCTTTTCTTTTCACTAAAAAGGCTCTAACTCCATCATACGAACTCGGAATTTGATGATTCTTGTTCCTACGAGTCACAAATAATAATACAAACATAACCCTTCAGTTGAAACTCAATTCGGAGCTCATTTGCTCAGTTAAATACTCATTTTGCTTGTTAAATAATTAACTCATATTTCGTGTCAAAAACTCAATCGCGACGTGATGAAATTAGACCAAATTTTCCAGATCACTCCTATAATTCATTATTTAAATTATGGAAGTCTCAAAATCAAATTTCGATATCTAGAACTAAAAATAGACTTTTGGATTATTACATGCTTGTGCTCAAAACGGCAAAAATCTTCCAACACTTATCCGAGCCTCATAGGACCCTGACCAAAGATGCCAACGCACCCCATAACATCATTCAAAACTTTTCCAATCTTCGGAACACTCAAAACAACATCAAACATTGAATCACCCTCGGATTCAAGCTTAAGAAATTCCAAAACTTCCGTATTACTCATTCGATCAAAAACCTAACCAAAACACGTCTGAATGACCTGAAATTTTGCACACACATCTCAAATCACGTAACGAAGCTATACAAACCCTCAAAATTCCATTCTGACTCCCGGATCAAAATCTCACCTATCAACCGAAAATTGCCCAAATACTAACTTTGCCATTTCAAGCCTAATTCTACATCGAACCTCCAAAACCACTTCCGATCACACTCCTAAGTCACAAATAACCTCTCGGAGATAACCGAACCATTGGAATTCACATCCGAGCCCTATAACACATAAGTCAACTCTCAGTTGACTTTTCCAAACTAAGCCTTCCTTAAAAAGACTAAGTGTCTCATTTATTATCAAAATCACTCCAAATAAACTCGACTACATATGACACGGATAATGAAGCATGTAGAAATAGAAAATGGGAAGAACGAGGTGGTATCTCACGAGATGACGGGTCGGGGCATCACAACATCGAATTTTGGGAAAAAAGTGGATATGGAGGTAGGGAAGTTGAGCCATTTGAAAAGTCATGACTGTCATATTTTCATGGAGACCTTAGTGCCTATTAAATTTTCTGGTTTGCTTGAAAGAATCTAGAAACCCATCATAGAGATTAGTTTGTTTTTCAATTACTTGTGTTCTTCCACATTAATGGAAGAAAACCTACTCCGGATAGATCAGAACATTTGTGTAACTTCTACTACGATGGAAAAGATATTTCCTTGTGGGTTTTTTGATGTGATGGAACACCTTCCAATCCACCTTGTACACGAGGCACAACTTGGACGGCCTGTTCAATGCAGATGGATGTATCCCTTTGAGAGGTAATATTTTAGGTTTGATGTAATTTTCTGTTTTAATTTAAACAAATTTTCTTGGCTTACTTGAAATTATGTTGGACAATTGGCAAATGCAAACAATTTGTTAAGTAGAGGAATATGATTGAAGGATCTATATGCGAAGCTTATCTTGCGAAGGAAACTGCCCATTTTTGTTCTTATTATTTTGAGAGTAATGTGCCATGTGCTAGGAATAGGCCCAACAGGCACACGGTCGACCTTAGGAATGATCCATTATATCTGCTTATGTCCATATTCAATCAACCAGGACGATGTTCTAAGGATGTTAGAAAGAGAAATTTGACTGATATGGAGTACAAGTCAGTTACACTTCACGTGTTGCTAAATTGTCCCAAAGTTGTACCATATCTAAAGTAAGTATTGATTTAGTAGTTATCAAAATCTAAAATTTACTGTGATTACATCTCAATGCAACAACTAAAAGTATTTGATGTTTCACAGTCACTTTGTGGGTCAATTTGGCCATGATGTTGTATACACGAGATTTGATACGTGGTTCAAACAATTTGTAAGTTTCTCCTTAAAATATTCTAACACTATGTGGGTAAACAATGTTTGGAAGTTATGCTAACTTATGAATTTATTTAACGATCTGTAGGTAAATGATCCAAATAATTGTGTAAATCAATTTTTGAAAGATGTATCTTGAGGACCTGGGGTTGAGGTCACAACCATGTCTATGTACGTTGTGAATGGTTATAAGTTTCATATAGAGGATTTCTATAAAAATAAAAATAGCAACAACAGTGGGGTGTGGGTTCAAGGTGGGGATGGCAACCAAGATGGAGATATTAATTAATATGGTATGCTCAAAGAAATAATACAACTAGACTATACAGGTTGGCCAAATAAGAAATTAATACTCTTTAGATGCAAGTGGTTTGCACACATCCAACAAGAGGTACAAGAGTACACAATCAATACAACATAATTGAGGTTAATTATACGAGGGAGTATGATCGCTACAATCCTTTCTTAATTGCACATAATGTTAGGCCAGTGTATTATGCTCCTTATCCATTGCGGCAGAATAAGTATGATTGGTGGGTTGTAATAAAAACTAAGCTTGTAGGTAGGTTAGAAATCGAGAATGTGTTAGATGTTGCATATCAAAACGATATCTCCAGTGTTCACCAAATAGTGGATGAAGTTTTATGGATGAAGTTTTAGAAAATGATTTGGAACATCCTGAACACATATTGGAAGAAGTAGATTGTGACGACCCAAAGGGTCATCACCTATTTTCTTTCTCATTCCGTGCTTCCGAGGTCTCGAAAAAATCATTTAGGATTTCATCGATTTGCATGCGCAGTCCGGGCGCGTAGCCAGAAAGCCTAAATGTGAAATTCTGTGAAACATTGCTAAATTCTGATATTAAGATGATTAAATTTGACCTTGGTCAACATTTTGCGTAAACGGACCCGGACCCATAATTTGACGGTCCCAAAGGGTCCATAGAATAATATGGGACTCAAGCGTATGCCCGGAATCAAAATCCAAGGTCCCGAGCCCGATAAATTTTTTTTTAAAAGAAATAGTTTTTTATAAAATTATTAAAGAAAATGGAAATGAAAATTGATTAGAACGTCTTGGTATCAAGCTTGTATTTTGTTTCGATGCCTGGTACAGGTCTTATATATGTTTTAAGATATTTCTGTGAAGTTTGGTTTAAATCGGACGTCGTTTGACGTATTTCGAACTTAAAACTCTAAATTTGAAAGTTTATGAAGTTTGATGAAAAACTAGTGATTTTGAGTTTTGATTCATTGATTTTGACGTTATTTTTGGCGATTTGATCGCACGGTTATGTTCCTAAGGTGCTGTTGAGTTAGTGTATGTGTTTGGTTAGGAGCCCCGAGGGCTCGGGAGTATTTCGGAGGTGTTCCGGGAAGTTTTAGAACTTAGAAAAGTAGCAAAAATTATGCAACAGGTACCCAGGCATTTCCTTCTTCGTGTTCCCGCCTTTTCTCTTGCGTTCGCAATGCCATAAATTCCCTTGCTTCGCGTTCGCGACCCAGCTCTCACGATCGCGTAAGATCGCAACCTCCTTCATCGTGTTCGCGTGTGGTCTCACGCATTCGCGTAGGCCAATATCCTAGACCCCAGCAAATTCCTCCATCGCACTCGCGTTTCCCTTCCGCGTTCGCATACACCAGACTTGGGACCCCCGGTATTTCTTCTACGCGTTCGCGTTATCCTTCTCGCGAACGCGATGCCCTGCCCAGTTACCTTTCACGAACGCGATTCTCTTCCCGCGAACGCGAAGGGCAATTTTGCTCAATTAAATTTTAATTTCAGAAAAAGTAGCTACAAGAATTTTTCATTTAAAACTCGAACCCCTTCTTCTCCAAAGCTTCTAGGCAACTTTTAGAGCATTTCTTCACCGAAGCTTCTTGGGTAAGTATTGTTTAACTCGTCTTCTTCATTTTCCATCACTGTTTATTGAATTCCTAAGCTTAAATCATGCAATTTAGGTTAGAAATTGGGGGAAATGGGTAGAGTTAGGGTTTTCTATATTTTCTTGATTTAGACCTCGTTTTGGGTTCAAATTTGAAAAAATATTATATATCCGGGCTCGTGGGTGAATGGGGGATTTTTTTTGGTCCGAACCTCGTGTTTTGACCAAGCGGGCCCGGGGGCAATTTTGGAATTTTGGAAAGAATGCTTGGAAATCTATAATTAGGCATTGGGTTTGATTTGTTTAGAATATATTGATACTATGGAATCATTATTGTATAGATTTTATTGAGTTGGAGCCGAATTCGAGAGGGAAAGCGGTTGTTGTGGATTGATTCGGTGGTGAAAGTTGAGGTAAGTGTTCGGTCTAACCCTAGCTTGAGGGATTAGGAGTTGAGTAATAATTGCAATTTGTTTTGGGTTGGGTACGACGTATGGACACGGTGATGAGTATCCATGCATCGGTGTCAAGCATGACTGTGAGTTTTAATTTTGCTAATTGTGTACTCTTGTTTGATCCTATGATAGTTGCGACTAAATATTGATATTAGTTGTGCCAAGAAGAAGTTGAATAGGATTGGTTATAGGTGACTCTCCCTTGTCGGGATGTTTGACTTGTTGTGATTGTTCCCTTGCCGAGATTGAATTGTGTACTGTGTTGAAACTATTGGGAGCGGGTGGTACGCCTACCACACATGATATATTCAAATGGGAGCGAGTGGTATGCCTACCACATGATATATTGAAGTGGGAGCGAGTGGTACGCCTACCACATATGATATATTGAAATGGGAGCGAGTGGTACGCCTACCACATGATATATTGAAATGGGAGCGAGTGGTACACTTACCACACATGATATATTGGAATGGGAGTGAGTGGTATGCCTAACACACATGATATATTGAAATGGGAGCGAGTAGTACGCCTACCATATGATATATTGAAATGGGAGCGGGTGGTACGTCTACCACGAGATATTGAGATATGGGATCGGGTTGCACGCCTGCAATGATATGAGTTGAATATGAAAGTTGCCTTGTCTATTAATTATTGCTAGAAGTTAAGCGATAGATGTACGTACCATTATTCCTGATATTTTGTTTCTATATGTTACCCCTGAAGCATGCTCCTCTCCCTAGCTTACATTGTTACGTTCTTAATACTTTTCCATTGTACTTGTATATATATCTGTATAGGATTATTTGAAGTCTGGTCCTAGCCTCGTCACTACCTCGCCGGGGTTAGGTCAGACACTTACCAGCACATGGGGTCGGTTGTGCTGATGCTACACTCTGTGCTATTTGCACAGGTTAAAGTTTCGAGCAATAGCAACAGCATTAGTACAGGAGCAGGCCTTCAGTCTGGCGAGAACCGAGGTAGCCTTGCAGGCATCCGCAGGCCCGACATCTCCCTTATTCTCTCGTTTAGTCTGTTGCCTCCTTGTATTCGAGACAAATAGATTATGTGTTCTTTCAGACATTTGTATTTAGTATTTACTAGTAGTTCGTGAGTATTGTGACACCAGTCTTGGGTAGAGGCTTATATTGACTATTCCGCATTTTTATTCAGTTTCTATAATTAAGGTTTCTGCTATTACTTAATTTTTTTGTTTTATATTGTTGCCACAAATTGTTGTAAGGGGAAAATTATGTTGTAAGTGCAAAGTAATTAAATTTTTCTTGCTTAGGTTCTATGAGAAGGCGCCATCACGACTCCCGAGGGTGGGAAATCTAGGTCATGACAAGTTGGTATCAGAGCATTAGGTTACATAGCACTCAAGGAAAAACTTGGTAGAGTCTGAAGGATCGGTATGGAGACGCCTGTATTTATCCCCCTGAGGCAACAGAGTCAGCAAAAGTTTCACTTTTGTTCTTTCTTGTCTTGCGGTTCTGTTTCTCAAGTACCGATTGAATTTATACTCTGTTCTTCCACAAATGTCGAGAACACGCGCTTCTTTATCTACCGCTCAGCAGTGCAAGTCCCCAGCAGAAGCCCCATTGGCGGAGCCTCGGGTTCATTTTGAGAAGGAAGTTCCAGCCCCAACAGTTCCGGTGGGCCCAGCTCAGGTCCCAGAGGGGTTCATTGCCACCCAAGTTCTTCAAGGTGCTCTAGTCCGATTGGTAAGCTTCATGGAGAGTGTCTTTTGAGCGGGTTTGCTTCCAATAGCACCAACCACTCCTTAGGCTGGAGGAGGGGTTCAGACTCCTGCTATAAGCACTTCGGAGTAGGTAGCTTCCAAGGTTCAGTTCCAATGGTTCAGCTGGTCATGGCAGGTCAGCCGGGTATAGTGGTTCAGGCCGGGAGTGAGATCACTTTTCGGGGGGAGGCCAATGTGGGCTGTAGAGTTGAGATGGTTTAGCCATAAGGAGGTGGTCATGGGTCAGATAAGAGGCCCCGTCATGCAGGCAGATTCAGTGGTACCTCGTCAGGGTGTAGAGGTTCTTATGGTAGAGGCTATCATCCTAGGCCCTTTCAGTGAGCTCTCCAGGTCACTCATGGTACTTCAGTTGGCGGCCATTCAGTTCGACAAGGTCAGTCTCAGTTTTCTCAGCTACAACATTTACGTGGATGCTATGAGTGTGGTGAGCATGGTCACCTCAGGAGGGATTGCCCGAGGTTGAGGGGTGCTTAGCCGCAGTAGTCAAGGTCTTGCCATGCTTGTGGTGACCCGAGGCACATTGCTTGGTATTGACCTTGAGCTTTGGGTAGTTCTCAGCAGCAGGGTCCCTGTCTTATGATTCAGGCACCAGATGTTCCACAGGCCGCCCAGCCAGTTAGAGGTAGGGGTAGAGGTACTAGAGGTGGAGGTAGAGGTCATAGAGGTAGAGCTCAGACCGCCAGGGGTGTAGGTCAACTAGCAGCAGATCGACCTAGGGATACAACTTAGAGTAGTGGAGCTAGCCTCGTTGTTATGCTCTTCAGGCCAGGATCGAGGCTGAGGGTTCAGATACAGTCATCACGGGTACAGTTCTGGTTTGTGATCGAGATGCTTCGGTACTATTTGATCTAGGGTCCACATATTCATATGTTTTAGCTTATTTCGCACCATGCTTGGTCATGCCTAGTGATGCTTTGGTTATTCCTGTATATGTATCTACACTGGTGGGTGACTCTATCGTGGTCGACCGAGTCCATCGTTCGTGTATTGTAGTGATTGGGGGTCTTGAGACCCGTGTAGACTTGTTGCTCTTAGATATGGTTGACTTGATATCATTTTGGGTATGGACTGGTTATCACCCTATCACAATATCTTGGACTGCTATGCCAAGACTGTGACCTTAGGGTTGCCAGATATGCCTCATTTAGAGTAGAGAGGCACTCCAGTTTATTCTACCCGCAACGTCATTTCGTACGTAAAGGCTCGACGTATGGTCGAGAAGGGATGTCTGGCCTATTTGGCCTATGTTCATGATTCTAGTGCTAAGGTTCCTCCTATAGATTCTATGCCTATTGTCCGGGAGTTTCCACATGTTTTTGCCCTTAAGACTTGTCGGGCATGCCACCCGACCGGGACATTAATTTCTGTATTGATTTGGCTCCGGGCACCCAGCCCATTTCAATCCCACCATATCGTATGGCCCCGCCGGAGCTGAAGGAGTTAAAGGACCAGTTGCAGGATTTGCTAGAGAAGGGTTTCATAATACCCTTTGTTTCATCTTGGGGCGCGCTAATGTCATTTGTAAATAAGAAGGACGGATCGATGAGGATGTGCATAGATTACCGACAATTGAACAAGGTAATGATTAAGAATAAGTATCCACTACTGAGGATTGATGATTTGTTCGACCAACTTCAGGGTGCCAGGGTATTCTCCAAGATTGACTTGTGATCTGGCTACCATCAGTTGAGGATTAGGGCATCCAATGTCGCTAATACAGCTTTCCGCACTCGGTATGGGCATTATAAGTTCTTGTTCATGTCATTTGGGTTGGCTAATGCCCCAGCAACATTCATGGAGTAGATGAACCGAGTGTTCAGGCCATATTTGGACATGTTCGTGATAGTCTTTATTGATGATATTTTGGTATACTCCCGCAGCTAGGAGGAACACGAGCAGCACCTTAGAGTGGTTCTTCAGACTCTGAGGGATAGTCAGTTATATGCCAAGTTCTCCAAGTGTGAGTTCTATTTGAGTTCAGTAGCATTTTTGAGTCACGTTGTATCAGAAAAGGGTATTTAGGTGAACCCAAAGAAGATTGAGGCAGTCAAGAACTGGCCTAGACCAACATCAGCTATAGAGATTCGGAGTTTCTTGGGATTTGGCAGGCTACTACCGTCAGTTTGTAGAGGGGTTTTTGTCTATTGCAGCCCCGATGACCAGGTTGACCCAGAATGGCGCCCAGTTCAGATGGTTGGACGAGTGTGAGGCGAGCTTTCAGAAGCTCAAGACAGCTCTAACTACAGCACTCGTGTTGGTTTTTCCCACATGCTCTAGGCTTTATACTGTCTATTGTGATGCTTCCCGTATTGGTCTTGGTGCAGTGTTAATGCAAGGTGGCAAGGTTATTGCCTATACTTCGAGATAGTTGAAGATTCATGAGAAGAACTATCCAGTGCATGATTTAGAGTTGGCAGCTATTGTTCATGCCTTAAAGATTTGGAGGCACTAATTTTATGGCGTGGCATGTGAGGTGTTCACTGACCACAAGAGTCTTCATTACCTGTTCAAGCAAAAGTAGTTGAATTTGAGGCAGAGAAGGTGGTTGGAGTTGTTGAATGACTGTGATGTCACCATTTCATATCATCCGAGGAAGGCCAATGTTGTGGCCGGTGCTTTGAGTAGGAAGTTAGCCAGTATGGGCAGTCTAGCATATATTCAGTCAGTCTGAGGCCGCTTGCTTAGGATCTTCAGGCCTTAGCCAATCAGTATGTAAGATTGAATGTTTCTGAGCCAAGTCGTGTGTTGGATCACACGGTCGCTCGTTCTTCATTATTGGAGCGTATCCTTGATCGGTAGTTTAATGATCCCCATTTGTGTGTCCTTAGAGACACAGTGCAGCGTGGAGGTGCCCAGCAGGTTACCTTAGATGATGATAGAGTTTTGAGATTGCAGGGCCGAGTATGTGTGCCTAATGTGGATGGACTTCGGGAGTTTATTTTATAGGATTCCATAGTTATCGGTACTCTATTCGTCCCGGCGCTGCGAAGATGTACCAGGATTTGCGGCAACATTATTGGTGGCGTAGAATGAAGGAGGATATTGTAGCATATGTGGATCATTGTTTGAACTATCAACAGGTTAAGTACGAGCATCAGAGGCCTGGTGGTTTATTTCAGTGGATTGAGCTTCCCGAGTGGAAGTGGGAGAGGATCACTATGTACTTCGTTACCTGACTTCCGTTGACTCGGAAGAAGTTCGATGCAGTTTGGGTTATTATGGATAGGCTGACCAAGTCAGCGCACTTCATTCTTGTGGCAGTCTCCTATTCATCCGAGAGATTAGCTGAGATTTATATCCTGGAGATTGTTCGCCTTCATGGTGTACCGACATACATCATTTCGGATAGGGGTACGCAGTTTACCTCGCGCTTCTGGAGAGCAGTTCAGCGAGAGTTGGACACACGAGTTGAGTTGAGCACAGCATTTCATCCCCAGACGGACGGTCACTCTGACCGGACTATTCAGATTTTGGAGGATATGCTTCGAGCTTATGTTATTGACTTTGGAGGTTCGTGGGATCAGTTCTTGCCTTTGGCCGAGTTTTCCTACATCAACAGCTACCAGTCGAGCATCCAGATTGCTCCTTATGAGGCTTTATACGGTAGGCGGTGTCGGTTTCCGGTTGGATGGTTCGAGCCGGGAGAGGCTCGGTTGATAGGTACGAATTTGGTTTAGGAGGCCTTGGATAAGGTCAAGATCATTCATGATAGGCTTCGTTCAGCTCAGTCAAGGCAAAAGAGCTATGCAGATTGTAAGGTTCGGGATGTAGCTTTCATGGTTGGTGAAGGAGTATTGGTCCAAGTGTCGCCTATGATGGGCGAGATGAGATTTGGGAAGAAGGGCAAGATTAGCCCTAGGTTCATTGGTCCGTTTGATATTCTTGGTCGAGTGGGAGAAGTGGCTTATATACTTGTATTGCCGCCCAGCTTATCAGCCATGCATCTAGTTTTTCATGTATCCATGCTTTGTAGGTATCACGGAGATCTAGCTCACGTGTTAGATATAGGAACTGTCCAGTTGGACAAGCACTTGTCTTACGAGGAGGAGCCAATAGCTATTCTGGACCGGTAGGTTTGTCAGTTGAGATCCAAGAGTTTTCCTTCTGTTCGTGTTTGGTGGAGGGGTCAGCCTCCTGAGGCATCGACCTGGGAGTCTGAGCCTGATATGCGGAGCCATTATCCTCATCTATTTCCCAACTCGGGTACTTCTCTATCTTGTCCGTTCGAGGACGAACGGTTGTTTTAGAGGAGGAGAATGTGACGACCCAAAGGGTCATCACCTATTTTCTTTCTCATTCTGTGCTTCCAAGGCCTCAAAAACCACATTTAGGGTTGCTTTGATTTGCGTGCACAATCCGTGCGCATAGCCGGAAAGCCTTAATATGAAATTCTGTGAAAAATTGATAAATTTTGATATTAAGATGATTAAATTTGACTTTGGTCAACATTTTGGGCAAACAGACCCGGACCCATGATTTGACGGTTCCGGAGGGTCCGTGGAAAAATATGGGACTCGGGTGTATGCCCGAAATCAAAATCCAAGGTCCCGAGCCCGGGAAATAAATTTTTAAAACACATTATTTTTTTCTAAAATTGTTAAGAAAAATGGAAATGAAAATTGATTAGAACATGTTGGTATCAGGCTCATATTTTGGTTCCGGCGCCCGATACAGGTCTTATATGTGTTTTAAGATATTTTTGTGAAGTTTGGTCGAAATCAGATGTCGTTTGACGTGTTTCAGACTTAAAACTCTAAATTTGAAAGTTTATAAAGTTTGAAGAAAAACTAGTGATTTTGAGGTTTGATTCATTAATTTTGATGTTATATTTGGCGATTTGATCGCATAGTTAAGTTCGTAAAGTGTTGTTCAGTTAGTGTATATCTTTTTGTTAGGAGCCCCGAGGGCTCGGGAGTGTTTCGGATGTGTTCCGGGAAGTTTTAGAACATCGAAAAGTTTCTGAAATTCTGCAACAGGTGTCCAGGCAGTTCCTTCTTCGCGTTTGCGCCTTTTCTCTTGCGTTCGCGATGCCTTAAATTCCCTTCCTTCATGTGCGCGACCCAGCTCTCGCGATTGCGTAAGTTCGCAGCCTCCTTCATCGCATTCACCTGTGGTCTCACGCGTTCGCATAGGCCAATTTCCTGGACCCAGCAAATTCCTCCATCGCGTTCGCGTTTCCCTTCCGCGTTCGCATAGACCAGACTTGGGGCACCCAGTATTTCTTCTACGCTTTCGTGTTATCCTTCTTGCGAACGCGATGCCTTGCCCAGTTACCTTTCGCGAACACGATTCTCTTCCCGCGAACGCAAAGGGCAGTTTTTGCCAGTTAAATTTTAATTTCAGAAACAGTAGCTACGGGAATTTTTCATTAAAAACTCAAACCCCTTCTTCTCCAAAGCTTCTAGGTGACTTTTAGAGCATTTCTTCACCAAAGCTTCTTGGGTATTGTTTAACCCATCTTCTTCATTTTCCATCATCGTTTATTGAATTACTGAGCTTAAATCATGCAATTTAGGGTAGAAATTGGGGGAAATGGGTAGAGTTAGGATTTTCTATATTTCTTGATTTACACCTTGTTATTGGGTAGAATTTGAAAACAAATTATATATCTGGGCTCGTAGGTGAATGGGGGATTTATTTTTGGTCTGAACCTCGTGTTTTGATCAAGCGGGCCCGGAGGTGATTTTGGAATTTTTGGAAGAAAGCTTGGAAATCTATAATTAGGCATTGGGTTCGAATTGTTTAGCATATATAGATACAATGGAATCATTATTGTATAGATTTGATTGAGTTGGAGCCGAATTCGAGAGGGAAAGCCGTTGTTGTGGATTTATTCGGCCGTGGAAGTTGAGGTAAGTGTTCGGTCTAACCCCAGCTTGAGGGATTATGAGTTGAGTCATAATTGCTATTTGTTTTGTGTTGGGTACGACGTATGGGCATGGTGACGAGTATCCATGTGTCGGTGTCGAGCATGACCGTGAGTCTTAATTTTGCTAATTGTGTACTCTTGTTTGATCCTATGAAAGTTGCAACTGAATATTGCTATTAGTTGTGCCAAGAAGAAGTTGAATAGGATTGGTTATAGCTGACTCTCCCTTGTCGGGATGTTTGACTTGTTGTGATTGTTCCCTTGCCGGGATTTTATTGTGTACTGTGTTGAAAGTATTGGGAGCGGGTGGTACGCCTACCACACATGATATATTGAAATGGGAGTGATTGGTGCGCCTACCACATGGTATATTGAAATGGGAGCGAGTGGTACGCCTACCACATGATATATTGAAATGGGAGCGAGTGGTACGCCTACCACACATGATATATTGAAATGGGAGCGAGTGGTATGCTTACCACGTGACATATTGAAATGGGAGCGGATATTACGCCTACCACGAGATATTGAGAAATGCGATCGGGTTGCACGCCTGCAACGAGATGAGTTGAATATGAAAGTTTCCTTGTCTGTTCATTATTGCTAGAAGTTAAGTTGTAGATGTATGTACCATTATTCCTGATATTTTGTTTCTATCTGTTACCCCTGAAGCATGCTCCCCTCCCAGCTTACATTGTTACGTTCTTGCTACTTTTCCGTTGTACTTGTATATATATCTGCACAAGATTGTTTGAAGTCTGGTCCTAGCCTCGTCACTACCTCGTCGGGGTTAGGTCAGACACTTACCAGCACATGGAGTGGGTTGTGCTGATGCTACACTCTGTGCTATTTGCACAGGTCCAGGTTTGAGCAGTAGAAGCAGCATTAGTACGGGAGCAAGCCTTCAGTCCGGCGAGACCCGAGGTAGCCTTGCAGGCATCCGCTGGCCCGACGTCTCCCTTATTCTCTCTTTTAGTCTGTTGCCTCCTTGTATTCGAGACAAACAGCTTATGTGTTCTTTCAGACAGTTGTATTTAGTATTTCTTAGTAGTTCGTGGGTATTATGAAACCAGTCTTGGGTAGAGGCTTATATTTACTATTCCGCATTTTGATTCAGTTTCTATAATTAAGGCTTCCGCTATTATTTAATTCTTTTGTATTATATTGTTTCCATAAATTGTTGTAAAGGGAAAATTATGTTGTAAGCGCAAAGTAATTAAATTTTTCTTGCCTAGCTTCTATGAGTAGGCGCCATCACCACTCCCGAGGGTGGAAAATCCGGGTCGTGACATTGATATAGATGAAGTAAGAATTATAGAAAACAAGGAAGAAGAATCAACTGATGAATCTCAAACTAGTGAGGAAGAAGAATTCTCGGACGAAGAACTATACATCGATCAGCTTTAAAAAGTTGGTTTCTTTAATAACTCTCATTTATAGCTAGTTTCTTTATATGTTTCAATTTATATATGTATTATATTATGCAGATGACAGGCAAGGGTCGAGGTAACAGTGATCCTACTAGTTCTCGGGGTCGAGAAAAGTCTAGGAAACAAAATAGGAGGGTAGAAGATACTACTCAATCCCTTCCTGCCTCTTCAGAGATGCCTGTGCCTATGCCTATGGCTGCGCCTCCACCCCAGGGCTATTCTGAGCTGCCAGCGCGTCACCAGCCCTACACCTTCGTGCAGAAGCCAGGTCTTTCTTCACAGGGCCATAAGATTGTACGACCTACATACAGTCTACATGTCTCACTACCACATAGATCGCATCCATCAGCAGCTCATGGATTGCATCGATCCATGTCACATCCACATGGATCACATCCATTCGTGTTACAACCACATGGGTCACAACTATCTGTGTCTCATCCACTTGTGGCCCATACAACTATGTCGCACTCCCAGGGCTCGCAACCATGTTCATCTAGGAATCCATCTATTGCAAGCCTTCGCCTGCGAGATACTAGCTCTGACCCCCTACACCTTCCACACATGCTTCTGATGTACATGTTTCGGACAATGATGCTGATGATGACGAGGAGGTGCATTATGATGAATATGGCAGGATCATCATAGTCCCTGAGGGTGATGGGTAAGAGTTATTTGTTATTTTTACTCTTTTTGTTTTGTACAGTTTTACTAAGATATTAATTTGTTTTTTTTTTATAAAATTGCTGGGTCATCCCTAGTAATATTACTACAAGGATCATCACCAAAGCCACCAGAAAGCTTTATGATGGTCCTTATGCGACTTGGAGTGAATTCTCATTTGCTCTCAAGGAGGCAATCTTCAATCAATTTAAGGTACAAATATTCTTTTAAGCAGTATAATTATTTATATTTATGATATTTCCATCTAAATATATATATTATAGAATATAGCTTAGCTTATATAAATCGAATTATATCGAATTTAGCTTATATATAACGAATATAGCTTTTATATATATATTCGATAAAAGCTTAGTGCGTTAATACATAATTAATGAAAAGTTAAGCGCATTAATACTTAGCTTTTATTAGCTAATGCACTAATACTTATT
>MU775166.1:90198-123185 GCA_026770625.1 Nicotiana glauca
TTTTGAATAATTATTAGCTAATAAAAGCTAAGTATAATATATCGAATATAGCTTTTATGATATTTCCATCTAAATATGATATTTCCATATAATACATGACTTTTGATATACAGAGCAAGTGTGTATGGGAACATCGCTATAGCGCGGAAGTGGCTGCAAATTTCCATCTAAAAGCTCAAAAGCGGTTGTCCTATTGTTTCTCCAAACCTAGGCGGTTGAACCAGAAGCCTGGATGGTTGCTTCAGGATTTATGAGATGATTTGCAAAGGCAATGGCTTACAGCAGAGTTCTTACAGAAGAGCGAAAAAGGAAAGAAAGCCCGGGCATCTAAGAAGGGAGGATCTTTGCACACTGGAGGTGCGATCAGCCCAGGGACGATAAAACGAAGAATGGTACGTAATTGCTTAATTTATTTTAATTTTCAAAGTATATGTATTCTGTTTATTAACTAAAATTTATGAGTTTTCAGGAAAAAAAGTTGGGGCGTCCAATGAGCTAAGGTGAGCTCTTTAAGGAGACTCATATTGTAAAGAAGAAGAAAGAGACTGACCAAGAAAGGTGGGTCGAGGGCCGAGCCTCGACTGTACATGTAAGTTTTTACTTTTCATTAAGAATTTTGATTTACTTTTATATAAATTTTGAAATAGTAATTCAATGTAATTTTTCTTATAAGGTCGCTTCACAGCTGAAGTGGAGCAATTCATACGCAATCAGCTACCTAATGAGTCGGGCGCGCCAATCCAACTATCGGACGAGGATGCTTAGAGAATGTGGACGCAGGTTGTTTGCGGTCCAAAATGGGGGAAGGTATATGGGCTTCCTAATAAGAAATTTTATCGCTATAAGTGTGGAATGCAAAGAATATGGACTTCCTCCCAAGCCGAGCATCCTGATGGGGAGAGCCTCGCCTCTATGCGGGAGACTGTACAAAAGTTCACATCCGAGCTAGAAGCCGCCAAGGAGAGAGAAAGGCTTAGAGATATGCAATACTCTGCCATGCAAGCTCAGCACAAGGGCATGCAAGATCAGATCAAATCTCTCCTAGATTCTGGCAGTTTTCCGATTCCCTAGTCTCGTGAGTCATCACTAGAGGCTCGCATTCCCCGTGCTCGTTCCTCCCGTCCTCCCCGTGATCGTTCTTTCCATCCTCCACAAATAGCCCATTCTGGATACCGTCATGGTAAAGAAAGTTCATCAGACGGTGATGATAAAGATGTATAGAACAATCTTTAAACTTATTAGTTTATACTAGACAAATACAATCGGTTTTCGAATGGCTTTGAACTTTATACTTTGTTCATTATAATGTTGTTGTTGTGTTGTTATTGCTTTTTAGTTGTTGTTGTTGTTGTTGTTGTTGTTGTTGTTGTTGTTGTTACTTTTTAGTTGTTGTTGTTGTTGGCATAAAGTGCCTATTTAAAAATTTTGGTAAGCTGGCAGGTGGTGTAGCTGCCAAAATAGGCAGTTCCTGCCAGCAATATACCAAAAAAGGCGACCAACTTTGGTCGCTATTTGATCGCTTTTCTATTAAAAAAATAATTTTCTGGGAAATAGCGACCAAGTTTGGTCGCTATATAACCCAGATTTAACAAAAACCGACCAACTCTGGTGTCTATTTCCCAGAAAATTAACAATTTCTGGAAATATAGCGACCAAAGTTGGCGCTGATTACTAAAATAAAAAATTAATTCAAGAAGTTAGCGACCAACTTTGGTCGATTATTTTAAAAATAAATTAAAAATATTTATAGTATGGCGGTCAACTTTGGTCGTTATTTTCCAGATTTTAAAATATAATATTTTTTTTACAGACTATATTTGGTAGCTATTTTATGATTAATAATAAATAAATAAAAACGTAATTTACATAAAGAGATCAGCTTTGGTCGCCAAAATTATAATATTAAAATATTATAGCGACCAAAGTTGGTCGCTATTTTCTTTACCCGGAAAATTTGGTCCTTTTACCTGAGAGACCAAAGTTGGTCGCTAATTAGCGACCAACTTTGCTTCCTAAGGTAAAGGGACCATCTTAATATGGACCAGGCGTGTTTGGTCGCTTTTTGGCCAATAAGCGACCAACTTTGATCGCGTTTCGTGGTCGTTTTTTTCCGGATTTCTAATAGTGTTGCAACTGTAAAGGTCCGATCTTATTTCAGATTCTATGTAAATGCTTGAATGCTTAATTCGTTGTTTTGGTTGGAATAATATTTTTGTTTGGTTAAGTACATAATTCTCTGTTTTGTACTTTAAATGCCTTCTGATATTGGTAGTCAGATTCCATGTTTCAAGATTTTCTTTTAGATTAAATTCGTTCATATTACGTTGATCTCTTGGTTATAGTTGTCTAAATTCACAGTAGCAGTAATGGTTATATGTTGAAGAACTTTTTCATAGACCATGCATTGCTAAATTGTGTTTAAAACTGAAGGGTTGGGTTTGGTTATAATTGCAGAAAGCTTGAATTATATTTGGGCCTTATGGATACGTGCTTAGTTTTGAAGGGAGAAATTCGAAAATAGTCAAATTTACCATTGGTAGTTGAAAAATAGTCAAGTTTTAAAAGTCATTGAAATTTAGCCACATTAAATCTGAGCGAAAATATTGTTCAAAATCCGGAAAAATACGCCCGCAAATTTTACGGGAGTTCCAGGATAACTATGCTGGAACTCCCGCAAATTTTACGGGAGTTCAAACATAATTATGCTTCCAGCAAGTATAATTGTCCAGTATAATATAGCGGAGTTTGGAGCAGTGGTGCTCCAGTCTCCCGCAAATTTTACAGGAGTTAGCAAAGTATACCGGTCCAGCATAATATGCTGGAGTTCGTACACAAATGCACCAGAACTCCCGTATATTATACTGGACCGGTCCATGTTACAGCAAAATAATGATTGTTTTTCATTGACTTAATAAACGCTGACTATTTTTCATTGACCAATGTAAAAACTGACTATACCATGATATTTTAACAGTTTTGAAGGTATCTGGGACAAGAAGTATTTCTACTGATGGCCCATTTCTTTTTTAATTAGCTAGCCCGTTTCTTCAATAATGAATAAGTGCTTATCCATGCTCCAAAAATATTCAGTCAGCTTGATCGCCCAAATAATTCCATATTACTCGTCCTTACAACAATCCAAAAATTAGCTTAGAATAATAATTTATGAACGTCCGTAGCTTGCTTTAGGTGCGAATAATAATTATTGTGACTATGAGTGCGGTTCCCGTGGCGTAGTCATGATACATAATTTTTCAAATCGGGTGCACGTTTCCGTGACTTGACCATAACTGCAAATAATAATAAAATAAATATGTTATAAATCACGGGTGCGTTTCCCGTGGCACGATTCGGAATGCGTACAAAAATAAACGAGTGCACTACATCACGACTTTGTTCAAATAAATTCCATAAGTAATAAAAGCAGTTAAAAAGTTAAAAATGCACAATAGGTTTCAAATATGTGTTAAATAAGATAATTAGGTTAATTATTAACAGTTGAACGACCGTACTAAAACTACAAAATCCGAAAACGCCTAATACCTTCTCCCGTGTTAGCAGAATTCCTTACCCGGTCTTTTGGTTTTCGCAATCTTTAAAACAGAGTCAAATTTTCTCGATTTGGGATTTAAAATAAACTAGTGACTTGGGACACCATATATTATTCCAAGTGGTGACTCTGAATTAAATAATTTATCCATTTCGAATAATGTCACTTTAATTGGAAAAAACTCTCTATCCTTCGGGAAAAAAGATGTGTGACAGCCCTAGCGACTTTGTTGGGGATCGAACCTAGAATCTCTGATTTAGGGTTCAGAATTCGAGCTTAGAATAACTGTTATAATCGGCTTTTGATTATTATCTGGTTTCTTTACATGTTTGAGCCAATGTGCTAAATGCCGCTTTTTGCCGTTTTGAACTTGCTTGAACTGTATTTAAAACTGTTACGAAACAATTCTTCTCTCTGAGTCTTCTAAATCTTCTAGGAAATGCACGTTGGCGTGACTTCTTTTTTGTTAGAGTGATATCCTAATTTTAGAACGAGGATCAAACAAGTTTCATATCTAGTGAAGCTTTTGTAATCCCGGTACGCTGCCTTTCCCACCTCCCCTACCCCTGACTCGATTTGTTCGCTCGGGTAAGCCAGGTATAGAACAATACACCCTAGGATTTAAATTTGAAATAACATAGCCCCATGTTGGATCCCTAGTAGGAACGTTTGTTTACATCATGTGCATTTGACTTTAGGGACTCAACACAGGGATTAGGTCTGTCTAGGACAGGTGTACCCAAATTAAAAAGACCATCCTGATGCATCTTACATGCTACTTGCACATTTATTTGTTTCATCTTGCATGTTGACTGGCTTCTAGAATAGGGAAAGAAAATTAAATAATCGAAAATAAAGAGGGAGAGGTTGGAAATTCGATACACTACCAAAATTTTGGAAAAACAAAAGAGAAAAGAAAATAAGCCAATATTTTCAAAAAGAGATGTTACCCTTTTCCGTCAAAACTAGCCGAATTACGCAGGTCTGATTCTCACCGAATGTGAAATACGTAGGCAAACCTCATCGGTTCCCGTCCACAATTTTCAAGAAATTCAAAAATATTTTCCTTTACTTCCTTCTGTGAAAAAGTTAATATTTCAAAATACAATAATATTTTCTTTTCAAAAATTCAAAAATATTTTCATTTTTCTTCAGAAATTTTTCTTTCGAAAATTGAAAAGAAAATTCAAGATTCAAAAATATTGTCCTTTTCTTTTAAAGTCTTCAAAAGCCAAAAATATTTTGGTTCTTCTTCAGAAGATGTTCTTTTGAAAATTGAAAAGAAAATTCAAGATTCAAAAATACTGTCTTTTTCTTTAAAAGTTTTTTTTTTCATGAATTCAAAACAAAAATCCAAAAATTCAAAAATATTTCTTTTCTTCTTTAGAAGTTTTTCATTCAAAAATTCCAAAAAAAAAAATCTTTCTTCTTTAGAAATATTTCTTTTCAATTTTTTTTAAAAATAATAACAAAATAAAATATTTTCTTTCTTCTTTATAAGTTTTTATTTGTGAAAATTTAAAAAATAATGTATATAAATAAATCAAAAATAAAAAAAATTCCTTGTTAGGAGCTTCATGGTCGAATTTTTATAAATTAAAAAAAAGGAAAAGAAATAAAGTTAGTTTATTTTCTTTATTTCTGATCTTCCCGAACTACGCAGAGATCTGATTCATGTCTCTGCATGATACATAGGCAACCCGCATCAGGTTCGATTGACCATTTAAAAATAAAAAAAATAAAAGAAAAATGAAAAATGAATAAAAAATTAAGAGGATACTATTAAGGACCAACAGAGTCCATTCTAACGTGTCTCTTGTTTTGAATTATAATGAAAGGTTGAGGTGGTCAGTTTGTGGTAAGCTGACAACACAAGACCCAAGGAAAAAATGACAACTGACATCGAAGCTATTACGAGCGGTCATGAGACTCAAGGTTAGAGGGTCCAACAAGAGTCTACTGTGGTTGGGGAAAATAGAATACTGAGATAGCAAATGACTGAAATGTGTCAAGCATGGGCCAATGCCAAGGGCCGCCCTTTTCTTTTCATGGTTTCTAAGAGTTCACACCCATCTCGATTAATACTACTCGAGTCTCATTGTCTGGTCAATCCTATCTATCTGGATTTAGTCTTTATCACAATTGTATGTCAATAGTTGGAACTTGTGTTGCGCGCTCCCAAAGTGTGCCATTAAAAACCAATTAGACAACCACTATTGTATGCTTGTCTTCCCCATCCCACAGCTGACCATTGTACAGAATAAAAGTGATGAGTCA
This sequence comes from Nicotiana glauca, assembly GCA_026770625.1. Lineage (NCBI taxonomy): Eukaryota > Viridiplantae > Streptophyta > Magnoliopsida > Solanales > Solanaceae > Nicotiana > Nicotiana glauca. Next base: position 96,026 of record MU775166.1, read on the forward strand.
CAATTTGCTACCCAACAAAAATAGTACCACTCTCCTGAGTACCACTCGTACCTATTTGATTTTCCTGCAAAATTGAAAAGCCTACCCCAAAGATGGCACGGGAAGAAATGGCCCAAAAATTGAAAAGCTTAGAACAACAGCTGAAAAACATGCAAGGGTTGGCAGGCCAGAAGACTATTATGCCTACAAGGATCTATGTATGTTCCCCGATGTACATTTGCCACTTGGTTTCAAGACCCCCAAATTTGAAATGTATGATGGATGCAGCAACCCTATAGCCCATTTAAAATGCATTGCAATTAGCTAAGAGGTGCAGGAGGAAATAAAAAATTGCTAATGACTTATTTTGGGGAAAGCCTTACGGGGGTAGGCTCTAAATGGTTTATTGATCAAGACACCTCTTACTGGCATATCTGGGATGAGATGGCCCACCCGGGCCTTTGTCAAACAGTTTCAATACAACATCGACATCTCCCCAGACCGCAATTCCCTTTTAAACCTGAAGAAAAAACCAACCGAAAGTTTCAGGTAATATGCCATTAAATGGGGAGAGCAAGCGGCAAAAGTTAAGCCACCCATGGATGACCACGAGCTAATCAATGTTTTCCTTAAGGCTGAAGAGATAGATTATTTTCAAAACATGATGCCCACAGTGGGCAAATCCTTCTCGGAAGCAATTAAAATTGGGGAAATGGTTGAGAATGACCTTAAGAGAGGCATTATTATAAGTCAATCAGTTCTCAAAGCCACAACTCTGGCTTTCCATATTGAATCATGTAATTTTAGTGACAAGAATGAGAAGGATGAAGAAACCATGATGAAAACAGGGTCGAGAAGATGTGCCAGGAGAACATCTCTAAGGTATGAGTAGCCTTATCAGGATTCCCATGACTCCCCTAAGCACTACTATCAACCTCAGAACCCAAAATACTTTGTTGCTCCACCTCAGTATGTTGTCCAGCTACCAAGACACCCAAAAAGGCGAGCACGACCACTGCAAAATTTCCACCAGCCTTCACAAAATTTTCAAATGCCCGATAAACCACATCCAAATCAAGTTTATAGAGGGAAAAAAGATTGAAAGTTAATTTTACACTAATAGAAGAGTCCTATGAAAACTTGTTTGAGAAATTAAAGCATTATGACGTGATTGCACTTATTCCTCCAGATTATGTGGACCCACGTGCAAGATGCTTTGACCCTTCTAAAAGTATGATATGTGATCCAAAATAATGACACCCAGAACATTGTGTAGAATCCTTTACTTGCACATGATGATGCACACTTTGAAAGGATGATATGTGGTGACATGGAGAATGAGAATCCTCTCGGGAGCTTACTAAATAGAGTTAATAAGATTGAAATTGGAGAAGGCCGTGTTGATTCTAACGAGCAATTTTGTGACTAAATGTCAAGCTTAGCAATTGAAAAGTCATTCCCTCCTCACTAGGAAGGAATCTTGGTAGCTTGTTTCGATGTTTCTTTTATTATCTGGGTTATTTCAGGGTTGTGATCTAGATTTTATTTGTTTTTTGAGTAAAGCCCTTCTATCCCTCCATTCTGTTTGTGTGAGTCTTGTCTGTCTGTTATGTTGTTATTTTCATTATCCGGGTTATTTTAGGGTTTTAACTCGAATTTTAGTTTTTTTTTTCTTGTTGTTAAACCCTTCCATCCTTTACTCAGCGAAATACTATTTTTCTTTTTGTGTCATTCCATGCTTAATTTTTTCACCACTAGTTCTAGTGACATGACATGCTAAAGTTTTGGCCAAATCTTAGAAAATTGATTTAAGCTTGAATTGGATCACTGACAAAAAGACACTTTTGAGGATGAACAAGAGTTGAAATACCTTTATTAAGACCGAGTAAAATTAACGTGGAATTAAAATAGTCAAACCCGTGGAGGTATAATGATCTTTACCTTCAATCATGATGAAGATCGGTTTTGAGGAAGAATCAATTAAAGTTTGGTGGAAAGTTTGTCATTAATGGATGAAAGTGTTTTCGACCATGACACACCAAGAAGACAGACATGTTCATCAATGCTTTGATCACGAAAGGATAATATGTTTGATGTTATCGAGGCTAGGAGGCCCTTTTTATTACTATCCAAATACTTTAGACCCTTCGTTACCCTTTTTGAGCTTGTTTTTATTTTCTTTAACTACCCCCTATTAGAATCAAGTTTAGAGTTAAAAGTAAAAAAAAATAAAAAAAGAAAGAAAGAAAAGTTCATGCCCCAAGAGTACGAATTGGGGCAACTCTTAGAATGTTCAAGTGAAATAAGAAGAATAAAAGAACAGTCAAAGGTCTATACCCCCAAAAAATAAAAGTTGGGCCGACGTGTTTTGAAAACAAAACAGTAAAGAAAAAAAGAACAGAAATAAAGATGAAAAATAGTTAGTTCAGATGTTTGAACTACGTTTGACCTGATTCCTTTAAAAAGGATACATAGCCAGCCTTACACGGTTCGGTCCAACCCAAGTATGAGTCAAAAATTAAATTAAAAAAATCCAAAAATCCCTAGTATCTGAAACCGGGACAACGATTTTGTTTCACTTTTGAAAGAGTCGATTCCAAGAGTTGTAAGTCTACAAACCCTCATTTTGAGTCTACTTTGAGCTTACATGCTGACCCTTCTTTCCATCCCTATCCAAAAACCTTCCAAATAAAGACCTCCCAATATGCCTTTAAGAATGCCAAGAGACTCATACAATGAGCAGTAGTTATCATAAGGCGTAGAACATTGTCAAGTTGCTCACAAGAAAAGGGAAAGAAAAAGAAAAAGAAAAAGAAAAATGAGAGAGTCTTACTAGTGAAAACTCTCACAGGCACCGTAAGGCGACGGTAAGTAAAGAAAATAAATGAGAGAGACTTGTTGGTGAAAACACCTCGGGGAACCACTAGTCAAAAGTGAGTCGTGAAGCTGATACAAAGAATCGGCATAAACAAGCCCGAATTTAAAGGTCATAAGAATGGTAAAAGGAAAGATTGGATTAGTTTGATAGATCGGCCGTTAAGTCCAAAATGCGTGTCTAGGTCATTAAGGCTAGTTATTGGGGGAAAAAAAGAGAAAAACTCTTCCCTCTTTCCTTTCCGATAGGGAAGTTTCTTGTTAATACCATGCCTTTACATCATTGTGTCCCTTCACTTTGAGTCAGTCCTTTTCTACTGCCAGCTTTTCAGTTGCACAAAGTAAATTTGGCCAGAACACGTCGGTGTTACAGTCAACAGGCCTTGAGGATTCATGCAAAGACTTCACCTCAAAAGACCCTTGTCAGCCTACTTGGCTAAAGCAATCTAAAATAACCTCTATTGTATCGAATAGAGACTATTAAGTGTACACATCATACAAAAGGCACATACCTAGTTGCGACTATCTCTGCCAAACAAATTGCTTAAAAAGCAAGAAGCCATTCAAGATATCAGAAAAGGTCACCTAAGAAAAGATCTCTAGTTGGGATAAGGCTGATTAAGCCACAAATACAAATGGTACTGGATGTGAAACAATTAGAGTTGATGAAGAGCAAAAGTCTTTTGAGACCAACTCAAGCTGATTGAGCAAAAGCCAAGCTGCCCAAGAGTCAAGGCCACAAACAATCCTTCAGAGTCTGAAGAACCACTCTAAGGTGCTGCTCGTGCTTCTCCTGGCTGCGGGAGTACACCAGAATATCATCAACAAAGACTATTACGAACAAGTCCAAGTAAGGTCTGAACACTCGGTTCATCAACTCTATAAATTTTTCTGGGGCATTGGTCAACCCAAATGACATGACCAAAAACTCATAATGCCCGTACCGAGTGCGGAATGCTGTCTTAGGGACATCAGACGCCCTAATCCTCAGCTGATGGTAGCCAGATCTCAAGTCTATCTTTGAAAACACCTTTGCACCCTGAAGCTGGTCAAACAAATCATCAATCCTTGGCAGTGGATACTTGTTCTTTATCGTCGCCTTGTTCAACTGCCGGTAATCAATGCACATCCTCATCGATCCATCCTTTTTCTTCACAAATAACACCGGGGCACCCCAAGGAGAACACTAGGCCTGATAAAACCCTTCTCTAGCAAATCTTGCAACTGGTCCTTTAACTCCTTCAACTCTGGCGGGGCCATGCGATACGGCAAAATAGAAATGGGCTGCGTGCTTGGGGCCAGATCAATACAGAAATCAATATCCCTATCGGGTGGCACACCCGGCAGGTCTGAAGGAAAAACCTCGGGGAACTCCCGAACAATAGGAACAGAGTCGATAGAAGGAACCTCTGTGCTGGAATCGCGAACATACGCCAGATAAGCTAAACACCCCTTCTCGACCATGCGTCGAGCCTTTATATATGAAATAACACTGCGGGTGGCATGTCCTGGGTTCCTTTCCACTCCAATCGGGGCATATCTGGTAAATCCAAGGTCACGATATTGGCTTGACAATCTAAGATAGCATGATACGGGGACAACCAATCCATCCCTAATATAACATCTAAATCCACCATGTCTAAAAGAAATAAATCGACACGGGTCTCAAGACCCTCAAACACTACCATACAGGAACGATGAACTCAGTCGACCACTATAGAATCACCCACCGATGTAGATACATAAACAGGGATACCCAAAGCATTACTAGGCATAGCCAGGTAGGGTGCACAATAAGACGACACATGTGAATACGTAGACCCAGGGTCAAATAGAACTGAAACATCCCTATCACAGACCAGAATAGTACCTGTAATATCAACATCTGAAGACTCAACCTCTAGCCTGGCTGGTAAAGCATAACACCGGGGCTGGGCCCCACCTCCCTGAACCATGTCTCTGGGACGATCGGCTACTGGCTGACCCCTACCTCTGCCGGTCCGAGCTCCACCTTTCGATCTCTACCTCCACCTCTATGATCCCTACCCCCGCCTCTAGCTGGCTGGGCAAGCTGTGGATCACTTGGTACCTGAATCATGGGGCGAGGACACTGTTGCTGAGAGCTACCCGAGGCTCGAGGGAAAAATCTGACAATGTGACCGGGGTCACCACAACCATAACAAGCCCTCGGCTGCTGAGACTGCTGGCCCTGTCGACCTGAACATCCTCACCGGAAGCTCTAAAGTGCAGGTGCACTGATGGGCTACTGATCAGAATAATGTTAGTGAGAACCACCACCACCTGGAGTACCATGAGAAACCTGGAGCGCTGACTGAAATGGTCTCGGTGAATGGCCTCTACCATAAGAATCCCTACCTCCAGATGAGGTACCACTGAACCTACTAGAATGACGAGGCCTCTTATCCGACGCATGACCACCTCCTCGTGCAAGGGCCATCTCAACTCTGCCGGCCGCATTGGCCGCCTCCTGAAAAGAAATCTCACTACCGGCCCCCAAAGCCATATGGAGACGGATTGGCTGAATCAATCCATCAGTAAAACTCCGCACCCTCTCTCTCTCTGTGGGTAGTATAACAATAGCATGGCGTGCCAAGTTAATGAACCGAGTCTCATACTGTGTGACTGTCATAGAGCCCTGCTGGAGGCGCTCGAACTGCCTGCGAAGTGCCTCTCGCTGAGTAACTGGGAGAAACTTCTCCAAAAATAACTCTGCAAACTGATCCCATGTCAATGATGGCGACCCTATTGGTCTGGATAAACAATAATCCCTCCACCAAGTCTTGGCGGATCCTACAAGTCGAAAGGTGGCGAAGTCGACCCTATTAGTCTCCACAATACCCATAGTCCGAAGGATCTCATGGCAGCTGAATAAGAAATCTTGTGGATCCTCTGATAAGTTACCACTGAATGTGGTGGTGAAGAACTTGGAGAACCTATCAACTCTCCACAAAGCATCTGATGACATAGCCACTCCATCGCCGGCCGGGGTCACAATACCTGGATGAGCTGCCACAGCTGGCTGAACCACTAGGACATGAGCCTGGGGAGCTACCTGCTCCGGAGTACGTGTAGCAGGAGTCTGAACTCCTCCTCTAGCCTGAGAAGTGGTTGGTGCTACTGGAAGCAAACCCGCTCTAGTGATGCTCTCCATAAAGCCTGCCAATCTGACCAAAGCGCCTGAAGATCTGGGGTGACCATGACCCCTCCTGGGACCTGAGCTGGGCCCATCGGAGCTGCTGGTACTGGAACCTCCTCATCATAGTGAATATGAGGCTCCACCTCTGGGACTGCTGCCCGGGGCTGAGCTCTGCCCCTACCTCGGCCTCTGGCACGGTCTTGGCCTCTACCTGTCGCAGGAGCTTCTACTGGTGGATCGAGCTGCTGCGCGGTAGAAGTGGAAGCACGTGTTCTCGTCATCTGTGAAAGAACAAAGTGGAAAGGCAATCAGTATTTGAGAAATATAATGGCACGACAAGAAAGAACAAAAGTGAAACTTTTCCGAACTCCGCAGCCTCTGGGGGATAAATAAAGATATCTCCGTACCGATCCCTCAGACTCTACCAAGTTTGTCCGTGAGTAGCGAGACTTATGTAACCTGGCTCTGATACCAACTTGTCACGACCCAGATTTCCCACCCTCGGGAGTCGTGATGGCACCTACTAATAGGATCTAGGCAAGTCAACTCAATTTACTTTATTTAGCAATTTTCAACCATTTAATAAAAATAAAACATAATATGATAAAGCGTAAGTCTTAAATATAAATAACTAAAAACAAAAGCGGAAGATCAATCACAAACTCTACCCAAGACTGGAGTCACTAACTCACGAACATCTATAGAATACTAAAAACAGAGTCTGAATAAAATACAATACTGTTTGTTCCGGTACAAGGACAACAAACGAAATAAAGATAGAAGAGACTTCGGGCCATGCGGATGTCTGCAAGGCTACCTCGAAATCTCTAGACTGGAGCCAGATCCCAACGCTCCTACTGTTGTCCAAAGGCTGCTGCTCCGGCGTTGTGATCTGTGCAAAAAGATGCACAGAGTGTAGCATCAGCACAACCGACCCCATGTGCTGGTAAGTGCCTAGCCTAACCCCGGCAAAGTAGTGGCGAGGCTAGACCAGACTACCAGATAAACCTGTGCAGATATGTACATACAAGTACAACAAAATAATAGCGGAAAGCAAACAACTAAAGCTGGGAGGGGAACATATTTATGGGGTAGCAGATAAAACAAAATATCTGGAATAATAAAAAGAAACTACATCTGATTTCTTCTAACACAGAATAAGGGGAAACAAGCCACTTTTACTTGTTCAATGTCCTCTCGTTGCAGGCGTGCAACACGATCCATTTCCTCATATTACGTGGTAGGCGTACCACTCGATCCCATTTCATAATATCACGTGGTAGGTGTACCACTCATTCCCATTTCACAGTATCACATGGTAGGAGTACCACTCGATCCCATTTCATAATATCACGTGGTAGACGATCCTATTTCATAATATCACGTGGTAGGCGTACCACTTGCTCCCATTTCATAATATCACGTGGTAGGCGTACCACTTGCTCCCATTTCATAATATCACATAGTAGGCGTACCACTCGATCACATTTCATTATATCACGTGGTAGGCGTACCACTCGCTCCCATTTCATAATATCACGTGGTAGGCGTACCACTCTCTCCCATTTCATAATATCACGTGGTAGGCGTACCACTCTCTCCCATTTCATAATATCACGTGGTAGGCGTACCACTCGATCCTATTTCATAATATCACGTGGTAGGCGTACCACTCGATCCTATTTCATAATATCACGTGGTAGGCGTACCACTCGCTCCCATTTTATAATATCACGTGGTAGGCTTCGCTCCCATTTCATAATATCTCGTGGTAGGCGTACCACTCGCTCCCATTTTATAATATCACGTGCTAGGCGTACCACTCGCTCCCATTTTATAATATCTCGTGGTCGGCGTGCCACACGATCCCATTTATTTCAAAACAATATACAAAATAATCCCGGCAAGGGAACAAGATAATATAATAAACTATCCCGACAAGGGAACAAGATAATATAATAAACTATCCCGGCAAGGGAGATCCAGCTATAACCAAACTTATTAAATTTCTACTTAACACATTTAAATCAATGCTCAGTCTCATTAATTATTGGTTCAGTATTAAAAGATTTCCAACGAAGTCCTCATAAACAACAATTAATCATTGGATAATTTAGCAATTCAGGACTCACGGTCATGCTCGATACCAGTGTATAGATGCTCGTCACCATGCCTATACACTGTACTCGACAAATAGCAATTAGCAAATTAGACTCTACTCCTATTCCCTCAAGCCAAAGTTAGATCAAACACTTACCTCGGTCCAAAGAATAGCAATCAATCCTTAAATACCGCCTTTCCTCTACAATCCGACTCCGAAACAATGATATCTAGGCATAATTAATTCAATAATATCAATAAATACTCAATGGCAACATCCCATAGCCTAGATATGAATTTCCTAGTATTATTCCAAAGATACCAAAATTCGACACCTGGCCCACATGGTCCAAAAACGAGGCTCGGACCAAAAGCCAATCACTCATAACCCCACGAGTTCAAATATGCAATTTGTTTTAAGATTCGACCCAAAATTGAGGTTGAATGACCCAAAATTATCAAAACCCTAACTCTACCCAAAACCCTTAATTTCTATTTTGATTCCATGATTTAGGCCTAAGAATTCACTAATTAATGAAGAAAAACAAAGTAATTAGGTGGGAAATTACTTACCCAAAGACTGGTGAAGAAGAGCTTCAAAAATCGCACCTAGAGCTTGGAGAAGACAAGTTTTATGAAAGAATGGGAATAATCCTGTAACTGTTCTATTTTTGAACTTTAAAATCACTGGGCAAAAATGCCCTTCGCATTTGTGGGCAAGGTTCCGCATTCGCGAAGGGTAAGCCGGGTTCTGCATCGCGATCGCGTGGGAGGAAACGCGAATGCATAGAAGGATAAAGGCTGGGGTCCTGGGTTTACTCTACGCGAACGCATAGGTGCATACGCGAACGCGATGAAGGGTGAGCTAATACTATGCGAACGCGAGGACATGTTCGCCAACGCAATGAAGGAATTACTGGGGCTCTGAATTTGGCTTACGCGTTCGCGAGGTTCAAGACGCAAACGCAAAGGGGGATGAAACAGAGCTACACGAACGCGAGGGGACTAATGCGAACGCGATGAAGAAAATCCCTGTGTAAAAATTGCAAAAAATCTGATATCATCCTAAGTCCAAAATCACCCCGAACACCTCCGAAAACACTCCCAAGCCCTCGGGGCTCCTAACCAATCACACACACTAACTCAACAACATCCTACGAACTTACTCGAGCGATTAAATAGTCAAAATAACATCAAAATTATTGAATCAAACCCCAAATCATCATTTTTTATTCTAACTTCATAAACTTCAAACTTTAGATATTTAGGTCCGAAACACGTCAAATGACGACCGATTTCGATCAAACTTTGCAGAAAGCTCTTAACACAGATTTAAGACTTGTTCCGGACGTCGGAACCAAAATAAGAGCCCGATACCATAGTCTTTTAATCAATTTTCATTTCCATTTTCCTTAATAATTCCAGAAAAATAATTTCACTGAAAAATTCTTTTCCTCGGGTTCTAGACCTCGGATTTCGACTCCGGGCACATGCCCGAGTCCCATATTTTTCGACGGACCCTCTGCCACCGTCAAATTACGGGTCCGGGTCCTTTTACCAAAAATATTGACCGAAGTCAACTTTAATCATTTTAAAGCCACATTTTGAAAATTCTCACAGAATTTAACATATAATCTTTCCGGCTATGCGCCCGGACCGCGCACGCAAATCGAAACAACTAAAAGTGAGCTTTTCAAGGCCTCGAACGCGCAGAAAAAGAGAGAAATCCGGTGATGACCCCTTTGGGTCGTCACATTTTAATTCTGCAATCTTTCAAAAATTGATAGAAGCTTCTAGAATAAGGACAATTGTCCCGACGCTGAGTAGGAAGGATAAGGATAAGATCTCAAAATATCCTGAAATTGGACAATTGTCCATTTTCTGAGATAAGAGGGTACTAGAAATTGGACAGCTGTGCATTTCAGCTGAGGAAAAGATGCATTTTCCCTAATTTTAGGGATGCTAGCAGATTCCGTTTTGGTACCCTAACCCTTATCCTTTCAGTCCCTCACTCGATATAAACACTCTTTTTCTTTATTATATATACATCTGAACACTCACACACTGACAAAGCTAGACCTACACACACTGAAAAAAAAACATAGAAAATTTCCTAAAAATAGAATGATTGTGCACTACTTTTTGAGTCTCTTTCCTTCACTTTTAGAAAAGAACCACTACCGGTTTCATACTTTTGCTGGGATTTGTGAGTTTGAATTTGAAGCTATTTTGGTTTTCCTGTTCGATATTTCTTGCTGCTGCTATAGCTTAGATTTTTGAGAGACTTATTTTATATCTTATTTTGGTTTCTTGGTGCTACTAAGGTATTACTCCTGATAATGTAAATTTCAGTTTGTTGGAAGATTTTGTTATTCTGTCAAATTTCAGTACCATGACTATTATTTGGTGTTTGTCAAGTTTTGTTTGTTTGAATGTAGTTTTCGATGTTAGTTAAGTTATTGCATGACCAATATTGAATGAAATTTATTTAGCTAAAGTCATTTGCCAATCTGTATAAAGTTGGTCATTTATCCAAGTTACTCTACTTTAGTTTTTGTCAATGTTAAAGTTTTCTAAAGGCTGCTCAAAATCTGTTTGAGCTTCATGCATTTGTTCATGATAAAGGTATTATATCCTGAAGATCCATGTATTTGTCTACAAAAGTAAAAGCAAAAAACAACATTTCGAAAGAAATTTGTTAGGAGTAGTAATATGTAGATTTGTCATCATCACGTATAAGGAATTAAACTCATTGTTTAGTTAATAAGTTATAATAATTTAGTTTCTTTCTATATTGATAGGTTTTCAATATCTTTGCCTTGTGTTTTGATGATCTAACAAACTTAAAGTCAAGAACTAGATAGGGAACCTAACTCATGTGGATTACACTACATTTAATGGATTCCAGCCAAATGTGAACTGCTACAGCTTCAGGAGCTAGGAAACCAAACAAGGATGTCACGTCCTTAAACTCGGACCTGGTCGTGATGACACCTCTCATGAAGACAAGGCCAGCCGACACATTCCCATTTCCAATCTTAAGCAGTAACATAATAAGTATTAAGTCGTAAATATGATAAAATATCAAAAATAAGCAGTTAACAGATTCGCGGAAAATAAATCCAACACTGTCCAACATCGGGGTATCACTAGTCATGAGCATCTACTAAGGTCCGAATACAACAAGAGTCTAAAATGTACTAGATACAATCTAGTGAAATCGAGAGGGAGAAAAGTAGTGCTGCGAACGTCGGGCAGCTACCTTGCTAAACTCCGATGAGTCTGCCTCTAAGCAACCAACCCGCTACAGGGTTCAGAAATACCTGAATCTGCACACAAGGTGCAGGGAGTAAAGTGAGTACTTCCAACTCAGTGAGTAATAAAATAACTGAAGACTGAGTAATATAAATTCACGTAAGGCACAACATTAAGATACAAGAGGCATAGCAAATCAGTAATTATAATTAAATAGTGAAATCTCGTAAACATTTTCCAAATAGTTAAAAAATATGTAGGAAAACAACAGAAGAGTAAACACGTAATAACTGCCCCTCGGGCACAGTAGCAGCGGAATCAAACCCTCGAGCAAATGTCACAGAACAATACCAGTCCCTCGGGCTAAATTTCATATCACAATGGGTACCCGCGCTCACTGGGGATATACAGACTCTGGGAGAGGCCCCTTATGGCCCAAGCGCAATATCAAGCCATCTCGTGGCGTCATAAACAGGCTCTCGGCCTTATATCAATATCTCAAGCCACCTTGTGGCATACAATCTCAGGCCCTCGGCCTCATTATCATAATAAATGTATCACTTCTACGACAAGCAGCCCGACCCAAATCTATCCTCATAATACAAGCCATCGGCCTTACTCAGTCAGAATCTCATAAGCCCCTTGGGATACAGTAAAATATGAAGCTCAACTCAAATACCTTTGAAAATATCATTTAATATGGTTAAAACAGAATAATACAGTTGAGTTTTTAAAATAGAAAAATATAGTATGACTGAGCACCATCAGTGAGGAAAACAGTTCAAATAGCTGGCACGAAGCCCACATATGGCTTTTAGCCCAAAATATAATAATATCAAACAAGTAGCGATTAAATACGCATTAAAATAATTATTCGGGATGGACTAAGTCACAATCCCCAGCGGTGCTCTACTCCACGCTCGTCATCTAGCGTGTAAGTCACCTCAACATAGCCGTACACTGTGAAATTCAGGGTTTCATACCCTTAGAACAGCATTTAAAATCATTACTCACCTCAATCCGACTCGAAATCTAGCTTTCAATGCCTTTGCCCTTCGAAACGACTTCCGAGTGCTCCAAATCTACCAAGTTGAGATATTTTTATCATTATATTATGCTAAACGTATGAATTCCAATTGAAAAATATCGATTTTAAGCACAAAATCCGAAATTAGTCAAAAGCTAACCGCCGTGTCTGTATCCCGGAACTGGACAAACTTTATACCAAAATGTTGTTCATCATCACACGAGTCCGTACATACAAAGAAATTGAAAATCAGAGTTCTTTTGACCCCTCAAATCGTCCCTGAAAGGTCTCATAATCTCAAGCCCTAATACCACCTTTTTCTACTGATTTTCATGAATTTACACTAATATTTTCATTCCTTAATCACAAATAATCAAGTTTTAGGGTCCAAAATCTTTACCTCAATGAAGAACAATGATTTCCTCTCTTTAAAATCGCCTCCAAGCTCTTTTCCCGTTCAAAAATAGTGTAAAAAGTTCAAAGTCACGGTACAAGTCTTTAAAACATTCTTCCTAGGTATATACTCTTCGCGATCACGAAAAATACTTTGCAATCGTGAAGCACAACTTTTCTCAACCCAAAATTTGCCCTTCGCGATCGCGGACAATTCTTCACGATCGCGAAGAACAAGTTCCCATCTCTTCCGGACAACCTCCAGCGTAATGGTCATAACTTTTTGCACACAACTCCAAATGACAAATGGTTTGATGTTCTTAAAACTAGACACCAAGAGCTATAATTTCATATGTTGCTCATTTCCTGAATCTTTATATATTACGAGATATAGTCTTCCAAAGTCAGCCCTGTGCATTAGAGATTTCTAAATCCTTCCCGGACAGCCTATAATGTAACCACCATAATTTTTTGTTCACAACTTAAAATTCTAATTAATTTACATTTTTGAAAACTAGGCTACAACTTTCATTTTTGGATCATCTCCAAATTTCTAATAGATTGTGAGATATAAGCTTTTAAAGTTGGATCAGTGCAACAAAATATTTACTCTATTCGATCGCGAAGGTTCATCCGCGATCGCGAAGCACTGACATTTATTTCACAATTTACTCATTGCGATCACGTAGAACACTGCTGTAGCCAAAAACCAGCAGCTAAAAATAGCTTAAAAATGGTCTGGAATCACCCTGAAACTCACCCGAGGCCCCCAGGACCTCAACTAAACATGCCAACCAATCCTAAAACATCATTCAAACTGGTTCTAGCCTTCGAAATGCTCAAAACAACATCAAAACATCGAATCACCTTCAGATTCAAGCCTAATAATTTCCAAAACTTTTGAATTCTGAATTCGATAAAAAAATCTTTCAAACCTTGTCCGAATGACCTGAAATTTTGCATACACGTCACAAATGACACAATGGACCCACTCCAATTTCTAGAATCCCATTCCGACCCCTATATCAAAATCTCACCTATCAACCGAAAAATGCCAAAATTCCAATTTTGCCAATTCAAGCCTAAATCTACCCCGGACCTCCAAAACACATCCCAATCACGCTCCTAAGTCCCAAGTTACCTAACGGAGATAACCAAATCATAAAAATTCCAATCCGAGATCATATGCTAACAAGTCAAAACTTGGTCAAACTTTTCAATTTTTTAAGCTTCAAACTGAGAACTGTTCTTCCAAATTCATTCCACTCATCCTGAAAATCAAAACCGACGATTTAAATAAGTCTTAATACATCACACAGGGCTAGTCATATGCAAGAACTGACGAGCAAAGTGTAAAAGCTCAAAATAATCGGTCGGGTCGTTACAAAGGACCTGTTGCCCTTGTGGTTCCCTCATAGCAGAACAAAGTCAGTTGGACACAGCTGGAAATGAAGTGACTACCTGCACTGTTTATGCCGCATTGCACTATTTATAGAGCCCACTCATTCCTGACAAACTAAAGTGCTCATATACAATCAAGGTGTACAAACACAATGAGAACTAGGATGTATGCTGAAATTGAGAAAAACAAGCACTTCCAAACTGATATGGAAAGATTAAAGAATTATCTTGAAACGTCCCTAAAGTGGACCTGGTCCTCAGAAGCTACCACTGCCATGCATACTAGTGATTGTGAAAATAGGCAGGGAATAGGGTCCCTAAGGAAGAAAACTTCTTACAACCCTCACAACAAGTCTGTCATTGTCTCTAATAACTGTACTTGTACCCCATGTGAGAATAATGGAGACTTCAAGGAAGATTTCCAGGCCAGGAATCAATCTATTAAAAAAGGAAACAAGGTATTTGCTGAAAAGGTGACTAAAAAAAGGGGACCAGGTTCTTCTCACAGAAAACACACATCACCTGCATGGACTAAGAGAACTCTTATTTATCCTCTTGCCTACTACAATGGACCTAAACTTGCTTGGGTTCCTAAAAATAACTCTTAATCTCCTTGTGCAGGGAACAGTGAGAGGAAGTGATAAACAATGGTTCATGGACAGTGGGTGTTCAAAGCACATCACTAGGAACAACACAAACTTCCTTTCACTAAAAGCCATACAAGGAGGGAGTGTATCCTTTGGCAATGGAAAAAAGGGGTACATTCTTGGAGTTGAAAAAGTCGGGAAGTCACTCACTCATTCTATTGAAAATGTGTACTATGTCAATGGCCTTAAGTACAGTCTCTTGAGTGTCTCTCAAAATTGTGATAAAGGAAACAAGGTGGAATTCTTCTCCAAAATATGTACTGTCACTGATATGGTAACTGGTGATGTAGTACTTGTGGCCAAAAGATACAAGAACATCTATGTTGCTGATTTCGAGTCCTTACAGAGTAGTGACCTGAGTTGTCTGAAAGTTGTTGATGATGATGCTAAAATATGGCACAGAAGACTGGGCCATGCATGTTTTTCTCTTCTGAACAAACTAATTCAGAAGGACCTGGTCCATGGTCTGCCTATGACAAAATTCAAGATGCAAAAAGTCTGTGATGCCTGTGCTAGAGGAAAACATGTCAAGTCCACTTTTAAGTCTAAAAGAGATGTAAGCACCTCAAAGTCACTAGAACTTTTGCATATGGATCTATGTGGCCCTATGAGAGTGCAAAGTAGAGGGGGAAATAGGTACGTTTTCGTAATAATAGATGACTACTCCAGATTCACGTAGACTCTATTTCTCAGAACTAAAGATTGAACCGTTGAGGTGTTTGAGGCATTTGCAAAGAAAATCCAGGTGAAGATGGGGTCTAGAGTCGCATGCATTAGATCAGATCATGGGATAGATTTCGACAATGTTAAGTTTGATGAGATCTGCAATGAAAATGGCATCACTCACAACTTCTCAGCTCCCAGAACTCCCAAGCAAAATAGAGTAGTAGAAATGAAGAACAAAACTCTAGAAGAGATGGCAAGAACAATAATAATTGATAGTGGAATTGCAAAGAACTTTTGGGCTGAAGCTGTCAACACTGCCTGCTACTTGGTGCACAGGTGCATGATCAGATCACTTCTGAACAAAACTCCCTATGAATTGTTGAATGGAAGGAAACCCACACTGACTCACCTAAGAACATTTAGGTGCAAATGTTATGTTCTCAAAAATGGAAAGGATCAGCTAGGTAAATTCGATGCCAAGAGTGATGAAGGAATATTCCTGGGCCACTCTTCTTAAAGAAAGGCATACAAGATATATAATAAGCGGACTCAGTGTGTGGAGGAAAATGTTCATGTTATTTTTTATGAGTCTTATCCATCATGTGAGAAGAGTGCTGAAGAAAATCAATATGGAGAACCCTTACTAGTACTTGGTGATGTCATTAACATGGCCAATGGAAAGGCAGATATGATGAGTAAAGTAAAAGAGTCGAGTGAAGATAAAACTTTCTCATCTTCAATGGATCCAAGTAATTCAATTACAACCACTAAAGCTGAAGAAAGAGTGGTAGATATAGTTTAGGGAACTTCACCAGTACTTGAGAGAAGAACGGAGGAAAACCAGCTAAACGCACCCACATCCTCTCAAAATGAAGCTCAAAAGTCTA
This sequence comes from Nicotiana glauca, assembly GCA_026770625.1. Lineage (NCBI taxonomy): Eukaryota > Viridiplantae > Streptophyta > Magnoliopsida > Solanales > Solanaceae > Nicotiana > Nicotiana glauca. Next base: position 112,412 of record MU775166.1, read on the forward strand.
ATTGGAGACACCAAAGCGCTCATCCTATTTACAAGATTATATATCCTCTAGATACTTGAGTACAAAGTAAGTCAAGAGCCAAAAATTCACTTGCCTTCTTAGCTTTTCTATCTCAGATAGAACCCAAGAATATCAAGGAAGCCTTGAAAAATGCAAATTGGATTATAGCCATGCAAGACGAGCTACATCAGTTTGAAAGAAATAATGTTTGGCACCTGGTACCTTGTCCCTTAGATCGAACTATTATAGGAACCAGGTGGGTTTTCAGAAACAAGTTTGATTAACATGGCATTACCACAAGGAACAAGGCCAGACTAGTAGTTCAAGGCTAAAATCAAGAGGAAGGAATTGACTATGATGAAACGTTTGCTCCGATGGCCCGCATGGAAGCTATTAGAATTTTACTCATTTTTGCATATCATATGGAATTTACCTTATTCTAAATGGATGTCAAAAGTGCATTTTAGAATGGATTTCTCAAGGAATAAATCTATGTGAAGCAACCTCTATGGTTTTAATGTCATGAACATCCCGAATATGTTTTTAAACTGGACAAAGCATTGTACGGGCTGAAGCAGGCTCCTCGAGCCTGGTTTGAAAGGCTGTCTAAGATCCTCTTGGAAAATGGATTTAAAAGATGTAAAATTGACAACATTCTGTTCTTAAATCAACGGGGAAGGAACCTGCTCATTGTTCAGGTTTATGTTGATGATATCATTTTTGGAGCAACTACTGATTCTCTATGTGAAGAATTTGCAAAACTTATGAGAAGTGAATTTGAAATGAGCATTATGGGGGAACTGAACTTCTTCTTGGGTCTTCAAGTAAAACAGTCCCAACAGGTATATCCATTTGTCAGCAAAAATACATCAGGGAGCTTTTGAAGAGGTTTGATATGGAAGCATCAAAGGTGATAGACACTCCCATTGCTACTGCCACTCGATTGGACATGGATGAAACTGGATCTCCTGTGAATCAAATCATGTATAAAGGCATTATTGGGTCTCTTCTCTATCTCACTACCAGCAGAGCTGATATTGTTTTTAGAGATGGTTATGTGTAAGGTTTAAATCAAATCCCAAGGATTCTCACTTGAAAGCTACCAAAAGAATACTGAGATACCTCAAAGGAACACAGGACCTGGTTCTATATTATCCCTCAAGTGACAATTTTAATCTCATTGGTTATGCTGATGCAGACTATGCAGGTTATTTTGTGGACAGGAAAATCATTTCTGGAATGGCTCACTTTTTAGGTTCATGTCTTATATGTTGGGGGACAAGGAAGCAAAATTCAGTGGCTCTTTCAACAGCTGAAGCAGAATATGTCGCCGCAGCATCCTGTTGTGCTCAACTTTTATGGATCATGCAGCAACTGGAAGACTTTGGGGTACTCACTGAGAGTGTGCCCCTTCTATATGTCAACACCAGTGCACTCAACATGGCCAAGAATCCAATTCAATACAAAAGGACAAAGCACATTAATATGAGGCACCACTTTCTGAGAGACAATGTGGAGAAAGAGCTGATATGCATGAAGTTTTGTAGCACAAAAAAGCAAATTGCAATCATTTTCACCAAGGCTTTAAGTAGGGAATAGTTTGAAAGAAACAGAATAAAGTTGGGGCTTTTAAAGCCCAATTGAGAACCCGATTCCTCTTTATTTGGATATGAAAATCACATTCGATAAATAACTGGCTAAAAGTGTTTTCTGGCCGTGTCTAACTCACTTTAATACCGTTGCAGGTAAACATGCATGATGAGTATAGAAGCAGCAGATGCAGTTCATGAATGATAAAAGAGGATTGAGACTTTCAAATAAAAGGTCAAGAACCTGGTTCTTGTACCAAAGGTTTGTAGTTCTATGCATCCTTTAATACACGTCTTAAAAAGGGTACAAAACCCAACTTCCATGTCTTTCAACTTTTTAGATTCCCTGTCACGTATTTGCACTTCAAATTGTTTCATCTCCCTCTGAAACATTGTATTTCTCCACGCCCAACCGTCATTTCAAAACCGATGCCTATTCATCTCTCCTTATAATTATCCTCTCCTAATAAAACCCTCCTCTATTCTCTCTAACCGTAATTTCTCCAGTAGAATTTCCCAAAATGATCGTTATACCTCCTTTCTTTCTCTCTTTATCTTCAATGGCTGAGACAGATTCCAACCTCCCTGCCTCAGTTGTACCCTCTCTTACTCCTCCCGCTGAAGTCACTCCTCATCCAGTTTTTCCCTCTATCCCTACACTACATGAGATTATCTCTCAGAAAAATGAGGTACAAAGTGTGGGGGACGAAGGGGCCATTGTAACTGTTGAAGGGGATGCACTAGCAGATACTACTGGACCATTACATAAGGAATCTGATCCATCTCTAGAGGACCCAGGTCAGGACTCTCATTCCTAGTACAGTTTTGCTCCCGCATTCACTACTGTGCCCTTGGAAATACAAGTACCTGAAATAAGATCCAGTGATGAGGAGTACCTAGACAATATGGCTCTTGATGCATTCATAGTTAAGCGGAGAGTTGTATCCACTCCTGAGTATGCAACCAAACGACCTACTACCAGGCTTCAAGCTAAGGTGGCCTACGATTTTGCTCTTTAAACGAGCAAGAAAAGTAGTAAGCAGAAAAGGAAAAAGTTGGTAAAAGATGGTATACCTATAAGTGATGAGGCAATCCCTGTAGTAGAGGTGGATGAGGAAACCCCAGATAAACCTGGTTCACTGGTTAAACGTTCCTTGAAAAAGAAGAAACCTTTTTAAACAGAGAAGGGGTCAACCTCCAGGTCCAAGATTGAGGAGGTAGTGAGTTAGTTCTCGATGTCTGATGAGGATGTGTTAGTCAAATCCAATTAAAAGAAGAAAAGTAAGCAGTGTGAAATCCGAGAAACGCAAGTCTGAAATTTTTGAGGAACCTGGTTTTGTGAAGAGAATGAGAAGTGAAGTCAGCTTTGGATCTGAATATCTGTGCCATCAAAAAGTTCTGCTGGGTCATATGTCTGACCTAGCAATCTCTGAGATGGCTGGTATGAGCCAAATGCTGGAAATGGTTAAGCTTCAATACTGGGCACACTTATTCCAAGTGGATACACCTAAGGTATATGAGGATGAGGTACAAAGCTTCTTTACTAGCCTCTTTCCTGTTGAAACTGACCACATGTGTGCCTTGGTCAATGGAGTGGACATTGTCTTCGATGTAAAGTTTCTTGGAGAGATTCTTAAAGTTCCTACTGCTGGTGTGAAAAGTGTAAGGGATGTATGTCAGTTTAACTTTATAAATGTCGTGGTCAAAGCTAATGAAAACCAGAAGGGAGACCAAATCCATAAGAAAGTGTTTCTTCCTATGTATCAGCTGTTGTTCGAATTGGTTAACAAAGTTCTATTGCCTCGAGTTGAGAGGAGGTAAGTGACTTCTAAGTCTGACTTGTTCTTGATGGAATAACTAGGCAGCTTCTCCCCTATAAGACTGCCCGCTATAATGAATGAACATATGCAAAACGTTTCCTCCTTTAAGGATGGTAATCATGGGCTTCCCTATGGGTTCCTGCTCATTCGAGTGTTTAAATTCTTTGAAGTACCTCTGGGGCCAGGAAAGGTGGGGACTAAGAAGAAGACTTTCTCACAGCTTACTTTGGAAGAATGCGAGTGCATATAAAAGAATGGGGGGAGGGGGTAGAAAGAACATCAACCGTGTCACAGCTTATTAATGCTGAGAACAACGTAGCTGAGGAAATTCGTCGGTTGAGAGCCATGAATGCTATCCTGGAAGGTCAGCAAGCCCAATGGGTTTCAGTGTCACATGATGAGGTAGCTCATTTGCCCAAGGAGAATGCTGATCTCAGGGCGCAAGTAGAGAATTTGAAAGCAGAACTGCTCAATGAGCAAAAGTTGGGAAATGCCCGAATAGATCTTGTTCTCCAAACACTTGATGCAGCGTCCAAGCCTATTACTCCTAGTGCTCCCTAAGTACCCCTTCAGTGACCAGTTTATGAAATTGTTCTTTAAGATTTCTTTCTTGTTTTGGCAGTTGTTTTTTGTTTTCTTTTTATGTGGTGGGGATGGAACACTACTGCTCCCGTTTTAACAAGTCCAATGTTGCATTCTGCTTTTTAAGCAAAGGCATATTAACATTTTATTAATAGAAATTCTCTCCTCTTTTATTATATCACTGTGTTACCTCTGTGTTTCTATTCTCTATCATGTTTGTGTGCACATATATGGCATGTGTTAGCATAGATGGACTTCTTTGTGATGATTCTTCTGTTTGTGTCTTTTTACTGATGCCAAAAGGGGGAAGATAAAATAACAAGTAATAAGTCAGGGGGAATATATGGGGAAACATACGTGTAAGTAAGGACATTAAGTCAGGGGGAACTGTGTAAGTAAAGGCATAAAGTTAGAGGGAACTTGTGGTCTACTGTTATTGGTTCTCTGAGCTCTAAATCTTCGGTTTCAATGCTAAAGTTTGTCATTATCAAGAAGGGAAAATTGATAGGTTTTCAATATCTTTGCATTGTGTTTTGATGGTCTAAAAAAACTTAATGCCACGAACCACATAGGGAACCTGACTCACGTGGATTACACTGCGTTTAATGGATTCTAGGCAAAAGTGAAGTGCTACAGCTTCAGGAGCTAGGAAACTAAACAAGTACTTGCTTCCCTTGTGGTTCCCTCATTGCAGTACAAAGTTGGACACAGTTGGAAATGAAGTGACTGCTTGCACTGTTTCTGCCACACTGCAGCGTTTTCAGAGCCCACTCATTCTTGACAAACTAAAGTGCTCACATCAAATCAAGGTGTACTAACATGAGTTTATATTGGAACATCACTTGAATGTTTCAGTTTCTCATTCAAGCTTCTTGCCAAAAATAGAAATATCAATCCTCATGAGCTTAAAGAACAAAGTTGAACGCAAATACGGACCAATTATAGAAATTAGCATGTTGTTGTCCTAGTTGAGTTGTAACTTTGTGATTACACTTATTGTATCTCTAAATTTCTTAGCTAGAAGCATTGATTCGGAATACTTTGTAAATCTGTGAACTTCTTGAGTTTACGTTTTGGCTAGGTTAGTCATAAGCAAAAGTCTTTGTAACCGTAGGGTGACAAAGTGGCTTGAGGTAAGAACATCACAAATTAGTTAAAGCCTTTGTAACTAGAAGAGTTATAAAGTGGCTTGTGGTGAGAGCATAACAAGTTAGTTGAAGTCTTTGTAATATGGTTATTGCAAAGTAGCTTGTAATATGTATTTTACTAGTTAGTGAAGTTAAAAGCTTACAGGTGTAGGTCCTGGTTTTTTTTATCCCCTTGTGTGGGATTTTCCACGTAAAAATCCTCTGCCTTATTTACGTACAATTTTATTAGCATTCTCAACACAAACTTGTAAAGGACCAGGTAATCTACTGGTTGGTGGACTCACACAAACTAACATTTATTTTATCTTGTATAACGTTCTAGTTTAATATGTTAGTAACTTTACTATGCTATTTAAAGCAATTAAATACCGTAATTCCAATTTTGTATTTTTCTTATTGAATTTTTAGATTGTGAAAAATTGAGTTTTTTGAGCAAACTGACAGTACACTTGGTACATTTTCAGGCCCAAACCAACTGAGTCTAAGGAATTGTATTTTTTTTTTTAGATTTTCTGCTAATGAATTGAGTTGATAGTTTGGTTAAAGATATTTATTCCCAAAAAGTTTTAGATACACAATATGATTTTTAAACTTATCACTTTAACATGGTGTTAACATAAGAAATAAAAATATTTCGGAAATCTGTAAAATTTAACATGGTGTAACATATCTCTTAGCATTTCAAACACAAATGAGATATAGGTCAGATTCTATAATTAGCATTACAAAAAATAGATCATGAAATTTTAGTCTCAAATGCGTTCAAATGAAATGTGCACTGGGCCAGATTCATTTGGACTCATTCATCATCAAGCCCAAATCCTTTTGAATTATGTTCAGTTAGCTGGCCCAAATAATTGATAATGTATGTATTGGGCGAGAGTTCATTTGGACTTCACCTTTATCAGGCCCAAAGCCTCTTAATTATAGATCCATTAGGCAGCTAATATACGAGCTGCCAAATTAATCCAAACAAGTATATCACAAAGTATTAGACCTTTACACCTAGTCACAAGACATAAGACATTTAGCTTATAAACATGATTATAACCTTAGGTGTATTTAAAATCGAGCTAACTATCATAATTATGTACACGTATGCGTGACATAGTTATAATGCCAAAATAAACCAAGGCACACGTTCGCATGACCATGGTCAAACATTCTTAGTAAATAAAACGCCGTAATCAAATACTCAAAGAAAATCTTTTAGGCACGGTTTTTAAACTACTATCGTGATTGCGTACATGTTCGCGTGACGTGATTGCGATTTTTTCAAATAAATTCAAAGTACACTTTCGTGTGACTTTGACCAAACTTTTGTTATCTTAAATAAATTAAGTATTGTGAATTATCTACACATATGCGTGATGTGATTCTTGATGCACTAAACTAAAACGAGTATACGTATGCGTAACTAGATAATTATTTAAATACGAGTTATCAAGTGATTAGAAGCGGAAAAAGGTAAAATAAACATAGGTCCTGAAATGAGTAATTAGATAAAATAATCCAAGTATAAATTGCTAAGAGACCATGCTAAAACCACGGAATTCGGGAATGCCTAACACCTTCTCCCGGGTTAACAGAATTCCTTACCCGGTCTTTTGGTTTCGCAGACATTAAACGGAGTCAAAATTTCCTCCATTTGGGATTTAAAATAAACTGGTGACTTGGGACACCATAAATAATCCCAAGTGGTGACTCTGAAATAAATAAGTAATTCCATTTCGATTAATGTCACTTCAATTTGAAAAACTCCCTATCCTCCTATCGGTAAAAAAATGGTGTAATAGCTCTGGAGACAATGCTAGGGATAAGAACCCAGAATCTCTTGTTCAGGATGTAGAATTCAAGCTTGTTAATATGATTTTTACTGGGCTTTATTAATTGTTGATATTACTATATTTGTGGGCCAATTGTGCTAATTGCCTCTCATTTACATCTTTGATATTGTTTGAACTGTATTAAACTGTCTTCTTACGCCTCCGTTATGATTTTTCTAAAAACATGGTGCACACGTTCGCATGGCCCGTTTTTCTATTAGAGATCATGTCAAATAGAACGAGGATGGATCAGCCACTACGTCGGGTAGATTTTTGTGCTCCCTGTACGTCGCTCTCACCTCGGCTCAAATTATCCGCTTGGATAAGCCAAGTCTAGAACGCAACCCCAAGTTTAAACCTAGAATAACATAGCCTCATGCAGGATCCCTAGTAGGAACGTTTGTTTGCATCATGTGCATTTGACTTTGGGGACTCAACACAGGGGTTAGGTCCGTGTAGGATAGGTATACCCGAAATAAAAGACAATCCTAATGCAACTTACGTGCTATTTGTACATTCATTTGCTTCGGCTTGCATGTTGATCGGCTAGAAAAAAGGAAAACCAAGAGAAAACAAAGAGTGAGGTAGGAGATAAATTAAGACCGGTTATGAAAATCTCGATATTTGAAAATGCCCCGAAACTCTGCCAAATTTTTCCAAAAAAAAAAATGATGAAAATTGAAAAAAAAGAAAAAGAAAAAAAAAGAAGAGAGTCATTTTGAAATGAGTCAATACATTATTTTTCCGATTATGTCAAAATTAACCGAACTATGCGGGTATAATTCTTATCGGATATGAGATACGTAGGCAAACCTCATCAGTTCCGGCCCCAATTTTTAAAAATCCAAAAAAAAAAAATTCTTATAAATCCTTAGAAGCTTTTCCTCAGAAAATTCAAAAAAATAAGATTTTAAAACTCAAAAATATAGTTTCCTTCTTTCCTAAGTCTTTTGTAAAAAAATAAAAGAAATATAAAAAATCAAATCAAAATTCAAAATACGGGTTTCCTTTATTTTGAAGTATTTTTCCCAAAAAATTAATAAAAAAATTCAAAAACAAAAATTCAAGAAAAAAAAGATTCCAAAAAACATTCTTTTCTTTCTTTAAAAGTCTTTCTTTGTAAATATTATAAAAAAATTAAAAAATTGAAGTCCAAAAATTACTTCCAAAGTACTTTTGTAAATTAAAAAAAATTCTAGAAATCCAAAGTATTTTTTTTTTTAAAAAGTCCCTCTTTCGAGAATTAAGAGGCAATATCTGAAATCAAAAAAATATTTTTTTTTTCTTTAGAAAATGAGAAAAAAAAAGAAAATTAAATAAAAATATTTTCTTTTTACTTTTAATATTCCCAAAATTTAAAACAAAAGAATTTGTTTTAGAAGTCTTTCACTAAAAAAAAAAGATCAATCTAAATCCAAAAATATATTTTCCGTTCTCTACAAATCTTTCTCCTAGAAATTTAAAAACAAAAAACAAAAAAAATACTACAAATAAAAATCCAAAAAATATTTTCTTGCTTCTTTAGAAGTCCCTTTTTCAAACATTTCAAAAAACAAAAGATACCAAAAATATTTTCTTTCTTCTTTTAAATCCTTTTTTTCAAAAATTCAAAAATTTAAGGAAAAAAAAATAAAAAAATATATTTTTCTTTTTCTAAAATCTTTCATGGTCTGAGTTTTATAAAAAAGTAAAATAAGAGAGAGTTAGTTTATTTACTTTATTCTCGATTATCTTGAACTACGTAATGATCTGATTCATGCGGTGTCATGATACTTAGGCAATCTCCATTGGATTCGATCATAGCTATAAAATAAATTTTGTGAAAAATAAATTGAAAAAGAAAGAAAGAAAAAAATTGAGTGAAAAAGAAAAAAATAAAAAAGAAAAGAAAAAAGAGCGACAAAAAAATAAAAGAGTGACAAAAACAAAAAAAGAGAGAAAAAGTGAGTGCCTAAAATAAAAGAGTGCTAGAAATAAAATGAGAAAATCAAGAGTGATTAAAGATAGGCACAAATGAAAGAAAAAGCTATGGAGTGAAAAAGGGTTAGTTAAGGCCCGGATGAAATATGCAACTGTTCAAACACGTAGTAGAAACGTTTAATTGTTTAGGTGCATTGCGTTCCAACATGCAATTTCTTATCTGTTAAGCGTCTCAAACTAACAAGGTTGTTGGGTGCGCAAATTAGCCAGATTCTATTCAGGTGGTTGGTTTTGTTAGTAATCTGGTTTCCCATCCTTACTTTGCAAAATCCAAATGAAAGGTTCCTATGGTCTCCGAAAGTCATCTACCAATTATCAATCCTGAGGATAGCCCAGCACCAGCTATTCCACGACCAGAATCAGCAGTTGCTGAAGAGAATAATATATTGCATCTCCGCATATTGAAAATGTGAGATGCATAGTCGAATAGTAGGGAGCTACCAAGTGCAATCCCTAGGATCCCTGAGTTGACCCCCAGGTCAGAAAAGACTACCAATGCCCCTATACCTTACCGGCTCATCCCTTGCAGAAACCATCCAATGCCGTCTAATTGTCTAGGCATGCCTTCTATGGTTCGTCCCAGGTGCTAGTTTCCAGGTGTAAGGCCCCAAATTTTTTTTTTGTGAGTAATTTAAGATTTCGTCGTGCCAAGGTAGGCTAAATTATTTTATTTCGTGTGCAAATAAGGATTTATGATATGATGGATATCAATTGGATGTGTTAATAATTGGATAAGTCATATTAGAAGTAAATTGGGGTCTAAGGAGAGGCCTAAGTCTAAGCCAAGTTGGAAAATTTCATATTAGATGAAAGTTGTAAATAAATGCGCACATGACCTCACTTTGAACGATCATATCTCCAGTTATATAAGGATTTGAGTGAGGATCTACCTATCAAATTAAATCGCTTTGAGTCTAGTTTCCAACGCAACAAACTATTCGTCATTTGGAGGTGTATACAGAAAGTTATGACCATTATACTAGACATGCGTCACCAGAGAGCCCAGGCGCGCGGCCGCGGGTTGGACCGCGGAGCTCACTGCCCGGAACCGCGGGGGACCCCGCGGGACCGCGGGAAAACCTGTAAAATGTCTTAAAAACCCCGGGTCTAGTGTAAAAACCGAAGGGGTATCATCTTTCCTTCATTTTTGTCATTCAAGATCAAATTTTTGAGAGTTTTCTTCCTCTCTGTCAAGACTTCAACTCCTCCCCATAATCAAGGTAAGATTTTTGGAGTGATTTGAGTTGATTACTACTCCTAAACACTTATATTAACAAGGATTAATCTTGAATATCCTTATATCTTCCTTCAAATCCTTGAATTTATCAAGAACACCACAAGTGGGGATTCTTAAAATTCTTACTACAAGAGGTATGTCTATCATCTCTAACTACTCTATGGTGATTATTTATGTATGATAGATACATTAGAACTCATGGGATGATGATTGAAAGCCATAAGTGCCTAACCTAAGTTGTGTTGGTTGTAGAGATTATGAAATGGATTAATTAAGGAGGTTGATGTTTAAGTATGAATGAATGGTTATACATATGTTGTTGGAAGTTATAAATTGGTTAGGAATGATGGTGGAATGAATTGTTGGTTAGTGGTGATGGTTGGATGAACTAATACTATGTTTATGAGATGTAAAGATCTATACCTACAAGGTGTTTGACATTATGCATAAATGGCATAAGTTAGGGATTTACTAATATTGGTCCTATTGAATGTTGTATTGTAGATTGAAGTTTCTTAAGTGTATTGGAACATTGTAGTATCATTAAGGTGGAAAATCCCAGGTATGTATGGCTAACTTTAACCTTTGTAAA